>PVHX01010897.1:0-67215 GCA_004024805.1 Geosciurus inauris
TTTTTTTTTTTTTTTTTTGGTACTGGGGATTGAACTCAGGGGCACTTGACCACTGAGCACATCCCCAGCCCTATTTTGTGTTTTATGTAGAGACAGGGTCTCACTGAGTTGCTTAGCGCCTCGCCCTGCTGAGGCTGGCTTTGAACTTGCAATTCTCCTGTCTCAGCATCCCTAAGTGCTGGGATTACAGGCTTGCGCCACTGCGTCCAGCTTTCTGTTAGCTACTTCTGAGATCCTTTTATGATCAGGATTTAATGTCACAGGAAGGTCACAGAGGGGAGTGGCCCAGTAAGTATGGAGGGCAAGAACCTGATTGATGATGGCTGGTCTTGGGAGGCAGGCACACCTTCGCACAGTTAACACTGAGCCGTTAGGCTATGCTTTGCAGGAGGACTGTCCAGCAGCTCAGTTTCCTTAGGCTGGCTGACTTCCAGCCTTGTAACCCTGAGAATATTCTGATCTTGGGCTATTATAAAGTTTCTTCTGGTAAGTGTGGTCATTCTGCACCCTCTCCAATTAAAGGTGGTCTGTGTAGTGTTTGAGTTTCTTTAGTCAGGGTGGCCAGGTGGGAAGGGGTGCCAACCTGCATTTCTTTCTTTGTTTTATTTTTTCTTTTTCTTTTTTTGGGTACTGGGTATTGAACCCAGGGATGCTCAACAACTGAGCCACATCCCTATCCCTTTTTAAAGTATTTTATTGAGAGAGAGTCTCACTGAGTTGCTTAGGGCCTTGCTAAGTTGCTGAGGCTGGCTTTGAATTAGCGATCCTCCTGTCTCAGCCTCCCAAGCTACTGGGATTACAGGCATACATTACTGCTCCCAGCATTACTTTCATCCCCCCACCCCCCACAGGTACGTGTGTGTGTGTGTGTGTGTGTGTGTCTTTTTTCTTTTCAGTACTGGGGGTTAAACCCAGGGTTACTCTAACACTAAGCTACATCTGCAGTCTTTTTTATTTTATTTGGAGGGTGGCCTTAAATTTACGATCCTCCTACCTTGGATAGAGAATATTGGAGATGGTTCTGAGGGTAGGTGTGTGTCTGTCGATGCTTCTCGCCTCTCCCCTCCCTGCATCCCACCTGCCTGATGGAGGCCATGGCTGAGTGGGAGTCAGTAACATGAGTACTGGCTCCTCCATCTGTGCCATGCGTGGCGCAGGTGTCATCTCCTGTGAGCCTCACGGAAGCAATGGTGAGTCGACTGCACACCCAGCTGTTCTTTGTGCCCAGATACAGCTGGAGCTGTGGCAAGAGCTGCCTCAACACACTTGTTCAAGGACGTGTGGTGCAGGTGTGCTCTGGTGCCTCCAATCAGGGCTGGACCTCCCCAGGGCCTCTGTCCCTTCCTGAGGGCTCCTGCAAACAGGGGCAGTGTACATTGTCTATGCTCAGCCTAACTGCTTGCAGAGGGAAGGAAGCAGTTTATTGGAGAAGACTCCTTTTAGGGATGGGAATACAATTTTTTAAAAATATTTTTTCATTGTAGATGGACACAATACCTTCATTTTATTTATTTATTAATTTTTATGTGGTGCTGAGGATCAAACCCAAGGATACTTTCTAGGTGAGCACTGCACCACTGAGCCACAACCCCAGCTCCGGGAATACAACTTGATGCTTACCTGGCATGCCCCAGGCCCTGGGCATATCCCCACCCCTGCCATTAAAAGAGAAGAAAAGCTAAGACTCCATTTTGAGAATAAGAATTCTTATTATTGGCACCAGGGATTGAACTCAGGGGTACTCGACCACTGAACCACATCCCCAACCCTATTTTGTGCTTTATATGGAGACAGAGTCTCACTGAGTTGCTTAGCGCCTTGCCTTTGCTGAGGCTGGCTTTGAACTCACGATTCTCCTATCTCAGCCTCCCAAATTGCTGTGATTACAGGCATGCGCCACCACGCCCAGCTGAGAATAGAATTATTAAAGAATAGTTATCTAACCAAAACATTTGGATCACTTTGATTTAAATTTCCTCCTTTTTATGAAATGGAAGTCATAATAAGGATGCCACAAATACAGGAGAAGTGTGGGTAGGTCTTCTCTGGAAGGGAAGATTAGAGCCTCTTTTTCTTTCTAAAAATAGCATGCAGCTATCCATGCCTGGTGGGGATTGAATGTCAAAATTTTTGGAGCTCAAGAAATGACAAGATAGCTAGCCGGACGCGGTGGAGCATGCCTGTAATCCCAGCACTTTGGGAGGCTGAGATAGGAGGATCGCAAGTTCAAAGCCAGGCTCAGCAACAGTCAGGCGCTAAGAAACTCAGAGTTTCCTAAACTCTAAATAAAACACAAAATAGGGCTGGGGACGTGACTCAGTGGCTGAATACCCCTAAGTTCAATCCCCAGTACCAAAAAAAAAAAGAGAAAGAAATGACAAGATAGCTGAAGAAGAAAGAGGTTGTCCTTATCATTAACAAAAAGCTGTGAAAGGTATCTTTTTTAAAAAAAATTGTTACTGGCCGTCAAACGTGGGTCTTTGCACATGGTAAGGATGTCCTGGGCTACATTCCTACCTCTAAAAGGGTATCTTTATTGAAAGTGTTTTCACTGTTTTAAAAGATGACACTTCTTTGTGCTTAATAGAGAAGATAGTTTAAAAATCCATCATAATCAGGAGAGAGAGTAAATATTAAAGAGCTCTGTGTTCAGTTCCTAAGCTTTGGTCATCTAATTCCAGTGAGAGCATTGAAACCTATATTTGCCCTTGTAATTCTACTTCAAGTTGCAATCCAGTATAAGCAGTGTAAAACTGTCGCTTACCAAAACCACCTAATTTTACACAGATTAATAGTCATTCCTTTTTTGTGGGGGGAGTGTGTACTGGGGATAGATACCAGGGCACTTAACCACTGAGGTACATCCCAGACCTTTTTTTTTTTTTTGGTACTGGAGATTGAACTCAGGGGCACTCAACCCCTGAGCCACATCCCCAGCCCTATTTTGTGTTTTATGTAGAGACAGGGTCTCACTGAGTTGCTTAGTGCCTGTCCTTGCTGAGGCTGGCTTTGAACTCGCGATTCTCCTGCCTCAGCCTCCCTAAGTGCTGGGATTACAGGCTTGCGCCACCGCGCTCGGCTCATCCCAGACCTTTTTATTTTTTATTTTGAGAAAGTTCCTCATCAATTTGGTGAAGCTGGCTTCAAATTTGCAATCCTCCTGCCTCAGCCTCCCAAGTTACAGGAATTATAGGCATGTGTGTGCCGCTGTGCCTGGCAATAACCATTCTGATTTTGTAACCACTACCAAATTACTTGCACTCTTGAACAAAAGCCTATTGTTATATGATCAAATAAATCTTTTCGTTTTTGTTATAATCAAATAATAATAATAAATATAATATAAATATATATAAATAAATATAATAAATATAATAAATATAATAAATAATATAATAAAATAAATATAATAAATCAAATCGTTTTTGTTCTCATAAATTTCCTTCTTTTTTTTTTCCTTTTTCTTTTTGCAGTCCTGGAGTTTCTTATTAATCATTAAAATTTGAATTGGTGCCACAAGAAATGAGATCTTGGATTGTGGGTGTGGCTCAGTGGTAAAACTCTTGTTTAGCATGCTCAAGGACCCAGCATCTCAAAAAAAAAAAGAAATCTTACTTTTGTAGTTAAGCCTTCAGTTCATATAAAATCATATAGCATGCTGTGATTACATAATCAGTTCCGTTCTGTACCTTTTCCAATAAGCAGCAGAATCCATACAAAGCTATTTTTTTTTTTTTTTTTGCTTATGTTTGGTGGTAATCATGAAACTGTTCTATATTTAAATGTGGAAAAATTTAAGATTTTGTTTTTCTGTAGTGCTGGGAATGGAACCCAGGGCTTCTCACATGCTAGGCAAGCATTCTACTACTGAGCTACACCCCTACCCAGCCTCAACATTTAGTGAATGATGTCCATTTACATTCTGTGTCCCCATAATCTTTTTGGTTTAAATAACAGTTTAAAAATTAAGAGATTAGCAGTTTCCAGCAAGAAAAGGGAATGTGAAAGTTGGGATACATAGACCTGGATTTTCCATGGATTTTCTCTTTCTCCTTCTTCCCTCCCTCCTTCCCAAGAAATCATTCATTTGAACAAAAGTAATTGTATGAAACCTTTCTTAGCAAGCTCCTGGTGCCCTCTGAGGAACAATAGGGGAAAGCTAGAAAAGCATTCCGGGTATTGGAATGCTGCAAGCTGATCCATAGTCCTGCTGTGCTTCTGTGACCCCAAAGTACAAGAGTTCTGTCCCTTTGAACTGTGTAAGGTCTTAGTCTGGGCTGGGCTGGTTAATGTGGCTGATTTTTTCTACCACAACATTAATTACTGTCAGTACCTGGCGAATGTAGGGAGATGCTCCAAGGAAAACACTACCCAGACTCTTCTGTGGGGTGGCACTTGAGCAGCCTACTCCCTGAGATATTCTCAGGATTGAGGAGCGGTGGGATAGGGTTTGCTTTCCTGAGAGGAGTGAGCCAGTTTCTTTCCTTCCTTTCTCTCTCTGTCTCTTGTTGCTCTTTCTTTTTGAACTACTTATTTTCAGGTGGTGTGGAGCAAAAACAGGAAAGCTTTCTCCTGAATGAAATTTCACTATTCTTGGAATGAGAACTTTGGAAAAATCTCCCTAAATACTAGCATACAAAGATTATAGAATAATATGTGCTTGGAATAGCTTTTAAGGTCTCTATCTAGAACATTAAGTAGTTAAAAAAAATTCTCTTTGCATGAAGAAAAAGTGGGCCACTCTGGAAGGAGAAAAAAAGGAATCTTAAAGAATGCATTTAAACCAATGTCCTTCATGGGGGTTGCTGTCTGTGACTATCCTAGTAGACACCCCTGTTCTTTGTGTTGCTTCGTTTTCACTTAAAGAAAACAGTATGTGAAGCAGTAAATCCCATGACAGCATGAAATTTTAATTTTGACTTTAAAAGCTTCTTGGGTTTGTACAACATGGTGAGAATCTTCTGGTATTTTGTTCCCATAAACTCAATGGGAATGAGAACATTAATGAGCGGGCATTTTAGAGAAAGTTATGTTGTAACTTCCCTTCTTCTTCCTCTGTTTATGTCCACACTGATAAACAATGTCCACCCTGATAAAAACGAACCTTGTATATAGCTCATTCACCAGGAACTTGAGTGTCAAGGACACTTTGCTCCACCCTGAGGAAATGGGCATTTCCTACCATTTATTTTTTTATTGGAAACTGGGTGCTCAAGCTGTATTTTTGGTACCATAGGTGCCATGTGTGTGTTTCAAAGATAAGCTGGGGGCTTCGCTCTCAGTCAGTGGTTATTGACTCTGACTGAATATTTTACACACCTGAACACTTTTATGTTTTTAAGGGATACCTTCAGAGTCTCTGGATTTTAAGCTGTCCAGGTGACTCAATAGGCAGTCAAGCCTGGGAGCAAGCCTGCTTTGACCTGCAGCCTGCTGCAGGCACATCTGCCCCTACCTAGGGTGGGAGTATGTGCTTTCCATGGTATCAACACCAGGACTGTGAAAGTGTGGGCCAGGACTCCTCAAGGAACAATGTCCCCACCACACTGCCCAGCATCTGTCACACTTGAGGTTCTCATTGAATGTGTCATGCATGGGGCTTATTAAATTCAGGAACTACCTTTCCTTCTTTTGTCTTCTTTGCGCACATAGGATTTTGCAAGCAAGTCTGTGGTCTCTGGAGCCATGCACTTCATGAATAACCTAGCCTTTGCAAAGCATCACTCTTGGGTTCAGACAGCCCAGAATAGACTTTTAAATAATGCAATGTTATTGTGACATAAGTTGTATTCATAATAACCTTTCTTTAATAGCTGTCACTTTTTTAAAAATTCTGTATTTAATTTATTTATTGTTGCTACTGATTGAGCCTGGGGCTATGTGCATGTTGGAAAAACCCGTAAGACAAACTTGAACTCTTACTGATCATTTAAAAGAGTAACAAAAAAGGTCACTGCATAACTTTTACCTTTCACAGAATGAACAAGACCCGGGCAGATTCTCTATAAAGCTCAAACACATTTGAAACATGGGCAGTGGTAAAGAATGCGGAGCATCCGGGCCTCTTCAGCTTTTAAAAGTGGTGAAAGAACTGCCTGCCCTTGAGGTTACTGTAGGTCTCTGTCTGTGATGGAGGGGGATGACTATTTCGTCCAGTGTTGTGATTGAAGTCCTTGCTGCACATTCAAGTCTCCTGGGGCAACTTGGACGAGCTGTTGGGGCCCCGTTGAGACTGATTAAGTCAGCATCCTGGAGCTGGGCACAGGTAATAGAGGTCTTGAAACTCACTGGATGCTATGGTTGGAAGTGTCTCGCAAAAGCCCTGTGTTAAAAAGACTTGGTCACCAGCCTCTGGCACTATGGAGGGGCAGTGGAAGCTTTAAGAGAGGCATTGTTGGAGGAAGTGGGATCCCTGGGGGTGTGCCCTTGAACGGGATATTGGAACCCCAGCTCCTCCTCTCTGCCTGCTTCTGGGTTGCCCCTACCATAGTGCTGCCAAAGACAACAGGGTCAAGCTGCCATGGACTGACCCTTCTGAAACTGAGTCAAAATAAACCTTTCCTCCTTATAATTTGATTATCTTAGGTATTTTGTTAACAATAGCATAATGCCAATTTAACACACCAGTTTTACAGATACCAAAGCTATCTTTTTTTTTTTTTTTTACAGAAAGCAAAGATAGTTATTTCCATTTTGGACAGGCAAACAAACAAAAACTTTAGCATGGTAAGGTATAAAGGCCATTGCGTTTTGTATGCACTAAAAATCCAGATACTAATCCTTTCTTTTGATTGATTTTAAAATCTTTGGGCAGAGTTTTCCCATGTCTAAAATATAATTTCCCAGGGTTGTTGGAGAATCTTCAGCAGCAATATACATTGTATTGGCCGATGGTGGTTTTATCAACAACACTAGCTGGATTCTCCATTTTTCAAGTGTCCTTGCAGTGGGTCTGATTGACTTGTTTGGCTGAGAGCTGCCTCAGAGGTCAGTGATGGCAGTGACCAGGGACATTCTTTCATGATGGAATCCAGGCATGCTCATCATGCTGATAGAAAAGGGATACGGCTGCCATCTATCCAGAGTGGACACCATACTTTGATTGCTTTTCAGCCCTTAGGGGCACATTGAGGTTCCACTGCCAAATGATTTAGGAATCCATCCTAGCAGAAGGGGTGTGTGTGTGTGTGTGTGTGTGTGTGTGTGTGTGTATGTAAATAAACATAAAAAGAAGGATGGTGAATCTCAAGTTTGAGAAATGCTGTTGACTGAGGGTGAATCACGGGTGAAGCAACTTTCTAAAGTTAGCTTGTAAGTCAGATAGAAAGTATGATTCAGATTCGGAAAAACTGCACACCTGCTTGTCATAGCAGAGCTACCTGACTATGCTTATTAGGACATTCTAGTAAAAGTGGGCACAAGATGATTTATCATGTGTGTTTTCAGGATGAGAAAATGAAGGACACAGCCCTAATATTATATTCAGGCTTCAGGCTCAGTGGATGCTTTTAGGAGACTGTTTCAAGGATCATTAGTTAATAGTTGAGATTAGTTTCAGATTCAGTGTTGAATCAGTCTGAATCCAGTGTGTCTGTGTGTAAGCAAGTCATGTTGCTTATAATAGGAGATTTGGAGGGGACCTCAAAGGCTAATTTGGCCATCCATAAATCCCCAAAAGGCAGTGAAAAAACAAGTGAATACAAATGGTACAAAGTGACGCATTTACTTCTGAAGAATTATCAAAACAACATTTGATATTATTAAAAACAATATTGAAATTCCAGTGGCTCAGGAGGCTAAGGAAGAAGGATCACTAGTTCAAAACCAGCCTCAGCAACTTAGTGAAGCCCTAAACAAGTTGGCAAGACCCTATCTCAAAAAATAAAAAAAACTGGGGAGCTGGGCATGATGACGCATGCCTGTAATCCCAGTGGCTCAGGAGGCTGAGGCAGGAAGATCTCGAATTCAAAGCCAGCCTCAGCAAAAGTGAGGTACTAAGCAACTCAGAACCCTGTGTCTAAATAAAATACAAGATAGGGCGGGGGATGTGGCTTAGTCGCTGAGTGCCCCTGAATTCAATCCCCAGTACCAAAAATAGGGGGAGGGTGCTGGGGATGTGGCTTAGTGGTAAAAACACTCTTGGGTTAAAAATCTCTAGTACAAAAAAAAATTATATTGTCTAAAATCAGCTATTATTCTAATCTAAAATTAAGACAGACTTTGTTTTCTTTGTGTTTCTTTGTGGACATGGTATTTTTTCCAATTTGAAATTTGTAGGCTAGCAATGTGAATTATAGGGTTAAACTTTGGTTTAGATGTTTCTAGTAGAGCAGAAAATTGTTACTTCTTATAAAGAGCTGTGTTGATTTTTTTTTTTTTTATTTTTTCCTCCAGTGCTGGAGATTGAACCCAGGGTCTTGTGCATGTTAGGCAAGTACTGTGCCACTGCATTACATCCCCAGCCCATGCTCTTTTATTTATTTATTGGGCACTGGGGATTGAACCCAGGGGCACTTGCTCTGCCACTGAGCTACACCCTCATCTCTCTTTACTTCTTATTTTGAGACAGGGTTTTGCAAAGTTGCTCAGGCTGGCCTCGAACTTGTGGTCCTCCTACTTCAGCCTCCCCAGTAGCTGTGAGTAACTGGGATTATAGGCTTGTGCCACCAACACAGCCTTTGAGAATTTATCTTTATGCAAAGTAGGTTTTATCATTTCAACTTTGCAAACTGCCCACTGATGGGACTCCTCCCTTCTAAGACAAAGTTTACTATAAATATAAAGATCTCATATTTTCATTTCAAAATGAGGAGTCAGGAAATTTGATCTGTGGTGCCAAAGGAGACCTATTCTCTATGATTGCTTGGAGGACCAGAAGTCCATAGGGACAAGGGACAGGTCAAGTGCATGCAGGTATGGGTGTGTATGTGGCACATTTTTATGAATCTGTCCATCTACCTCTTTTCCCAGTGGTTTTAATGTTTCAAGCCTTGCCGTTTATTCTAAGAGAGTGAGACCAGCAGCTCTTCATTTGTGGAGGAGCACATTACAAATGCAGACTAAAATTGAAAAAAAGCAAAAAACAAAAAAAACCTAGCATAGGTAAATATTGCAACAAATTTTCTGTCATCAGGGTTACAGAAGGCACAAGGAAATGAAATGAAATGAAATGAAAGCAGAGTTAGTATAGTCCATGTATAAACTCAGAAGGTTGTGGCTTTTAGAATAAGCAAATTGTCAAAAAGTTTTGATTTTAGAAAACTGACCTTTTCCCAGAGCTTTTGAAGGGCATTAGCCCTGCCCTAGGGACTGGATGGACAGGCCCACCTTGCTCTGCCCTTCCTCTTGGCTCTGAGGAGAGGTTTTTGCTTAGAGGATAAACACAGGGGTTCACCTAGTAAAGCTGGTTGGAGCTGGAGTTCTGGAACCTGTCAGGAGAACCTCACTGAAGAGCTGTGCCTGGGAAGCCGGGTGGCATGCAGGACATCTTCCCCAGAGCCACAGGCGATGTGCAGATATGGAAGAGTGGGGCAAGGGAGCTTGTAGCAGAAGCGCCATGCCAGCCCTTATAGGCTGAGCCCTTTTAAAGCCTTTCTATTCAGAGAGAAAGGCTCAGGGTTTCTTTTTTCTTTGGAGGGTTGACCTCAGGTAAGACAGGAACCATGCTCAGCCTAGTTTCCTCCTCTATGAAGGGAGGATGACACCCTTGCAGCCTTGTTCCTGGAGTTTGTCAGCCTGATGTATTGCCCAACACATAGATAATGCTCAACAGATTGGAACTGAAATTGTTAAGATCATTCTGAGCCCTATCCATGCATCTTTGGAATGTCTGCCTTCCCTCTCCTTTTTTCCCTCTATTGCTATCCTTGGGCAGCCTCAGGGTCCTTTCTATCTTTTGTCCTCTCCCTGCTTTATTTCATAGCTTTATGAAGGTGTATAGTTTCCACAGTAGAGAATTCACCCGTTTTAAGTGTACAATTCAGTGACTTCTAGCAAATTCAGAGTTGTACATCTAACACCACAATGCAAATTTGGAATATTTCTATCAGCCCCCCAAAGATCCTTTGTTTTCATTAAGCAATTGCTGTCTGTTCCCACCTCAGCCCTAGGCAACCATGAGTCTACTGTCCCTATGGATTTGCCTGATTTGGACGTTCCCTGAAAATGGAATCATACACTATTGGACCTTTTGTGTCTGGCTCTTTTACTTACCATGACATTTTCAGGGTTCATTCATACTGTGGAATGTATTGTACTTCATTTTGCTTGTTTCTGATTGCTGGTTTGGTAGTGTGGATGGACCATACTTGCCTGACCTGTTTGTCAGCTGATGGGCACTTTCCTTGGAAATGAGGAAAAGTGTGAGACTGAGCATACAGAAGGGGGTCAGTCTCTGGAAGTGACTAAGCTCAGTGGCTTGGGGGAGGCAGGTCATTTAAGTCCTTTGAATATAAACTCCATTGCTTATGATTGGAGCGAGCTTTTCTTCATAGCCATATGCTAGGATTTTTAGAAAAATCTAATAAGCTAGATATTTGAAAAATGTGTTTCATGTTGCTTCTCTCTGACCTCAGGAAGTAACTCTCAATTCTGGTCATATGGAGAAAAATCTGCAACTTCATTAATCTGACAATGGAATGGCTAAAGCTCCTGCATAATCCCCATGCTGATTCTCAGGAGATACTACGTGTGCCATGCACATGGTCCAGGCCCCCCCACCCCCCATGGTGTGGAATGTGAAACATGCTTAGAAAAAAGGCATTACAGTAGCAGCAAGTTTCACCGAAGTGTGACCCTGGGCTGCACTCTGAAAGACTTCTTTCTTTAGTTGTGCTTTGTTTTCTTATGTGGAGATGGCACCAGGTGGTTAGACCCCTGCTGGACCTGGCCATGTGCTCTGTGCTTTATCAAGGATGTTGCTTGGTACCCCTGTGCACCTGCCTCATCCTTCTCAACCTGGATCCCAGTGTCCATACAACATGCAGATTACTCCACTCATCAAGCAGGGTGCCTTTGTAGGGCACTGCAGTCTTTCCTCCCAGCCTTAGGACAGTGAGTGACACTTGCCCCTGTGCATGGACTAGGCCCTGAGGGCATGGAGGTCACAGTGCAACAGCTGGGATTCGGTGTCCTGGACATTCCCTTAGGGAGTAGGAGTAGAGTACTAGGGATTGGCTGAGATTGGGTTACTGTTGGTACCCAAGACTGCTTGGAAATGCTTACTGTAAATGTGTTTTATTATGTTGTATCACAAGGGACCTAGAATGCACAAACTCATGACATAGATCAAGGGTTAAAAATGAGGAAGGTGGGGCTGGGGTTGTGGCTCAGTGGCAGAACGCTTGCCTAGCATGTGTGATTCTCAGCACTGGGTTCGATTCTCAGCACCACATATAAATAAAATAATGGCCTATCAATGTCTAAAAAAAGTTTTAAAAAAATGAGGAAGGTGCTACAGTAATTTGTAGAAAGGTATTTAGACAGGAGGCACCCATTGTCACAGTATAACCTTTGTTTCCTTTAGAAACTTCAAGGAAGTTTTTTTGGGAGGGGGATAGGCAGGGGGAGTCTCACTCTCTTTCCCAGGCTAGTCTTGAACTCCTGGGCTCAAGTGGTCCTCTTGCCTCAGCTTCCTGAATAACAGGTGCTTGATTTTCCTCTCAAAAACTTTCACAGTAAGTGATGCAAACCTAAGCCCTCCAGCAGCCAGAGGGAAGACAAATGAGCAAAGAGGAAACAAAAAATCTTATGTAACAGAGTTTTAAGACCACCTCCCCTTCATGCCTCAATTTAGTTTGGAAAACATTTGTATTCGATAATCCAAGAGGGCCAGCACAGTTGTCTAGAAGTGGTGTCAGACATTTTACTTGTGCAAGAGAAATGATCCACTGAGATCCAGCTTGTAGTCTAATGGGGGAGGGAATCGGAAACCAGAGAAGAGCTGGATGCATGAAAAAAGCCGCGTCTTTCTTGACTGAAATTTCACCAGGTGGCTCTTGGCATTGAGATAGACATCACTGGGTGGTATCAGATTATAGCAAATGTTAATTATTTCTGTCACTTCCTTTTTGGTGTCCCCAGCTCTGGCAGCTGTATGTGTATTGTGTAGGTGAACCTTTATGAGTGTTTTCATAGCAGTGATGTGTATGGTTTGGGGGTGCAGTCTTCTCCTGGGTCCTTTTTGGGGTTTGGGTACAGTGTATCCAAGGGTTGATCACTTTTGTGTCACACATTTCCTTACCAGGAATGGAATCTGGCCAGAAAGGAAACCTTGTTTGTTAATCTGTTTTGTCTGTCCTAAGAGCTTCCTTAGTCCTCTGAAACCATCATCACAGTCCCCAGAATGAACAGTAGCCATCGCCCCTTTTGCCAGTTCCCCCTAGCCCAACACAGATATGCTTTCGGCCTCTCAAGGTCAGTGTGCATTTTCTGGAACTGATGTGAAGGGAGTTCTCTTCAGGTGTTCTCTTCTGGCTAGCTCCCTTCACTTGGCGATGATTTTTTTTTTTTTTTTTTTTTGGTACCAGGGGTTGAACTCAGGGGTACTCAACCACTGAGCCACATCCCCAGCCCTATTTTGTGTTTTAATTAGAGACAGGGTCTCACTGAGTTGCTTAGTGCCTCGCTTTTTTTTTTTTTTTTTCTTTTTCTGAGGCTGGCTTTGAACTCGCGATTCTCCTGTCTTAGCGTCCCAAAGTGCTGGGATTACATGCGTGAGCCACTGTGCTTGGCTACTCAGCGATGATTTTGAGGTTCACCTTTGTGGTAACGATGAACCTCATTCCTTCTTATTACTGTACTTCACTTAATTCACAGAGAGGACATTGGGAATTGTCCTCCGTTGCAGCACAGATTCACATTCTCCTCTAGCAGTGTCAGATGCAAGTTAGATGCTGATGGATTTTCTTTCTTTTCTTTTTTTATATTCGTAGTTATAGAAAGTAATTGAACCTGAGAGCCAATAAGGACTCAGGGAGAATAAAGACAGTCCCCCTTGTCTGTGAAGATTATTTGCTTTCCCTTCTTCTGTGGTGCTAGGAATCAATCCAGGGCCTCACACCTGCTAGGCTAGCACTCTACCACTGAGCTACTCCAGCCCCACTTCTGTCTTTTGATGCATAAATTCATTTGCAATGTCTCTAAATGTAACTCCAAATGCAACCTTGACTTCACTTCCCAAGTTTAAATAAGACCTGTTCTCTACCTAGTGGAGGTCATTAGAGACAAAGTCTCCTTTATGTTTTCATCAACAGAAGGGTGGTGGACATTTTCACGTGGTTAAGAGGTGCAGAGTAATTTGAAGAGAGAAGCCAGGATGGCCTGCTTTCTTTGAATGCACCAATCCTAAGGCCCCTATATTATATATATACACACACACACATATATATATCTTTAAAAAATTAAAAGAACACGCATATACTTAGAGGAAGTCTTGGTATACAGGAAACATTGTACATTGAACTCATGAATAGAGTCAGTTCCTGTTTCAAATTCCTTTCAATATATGACAGAAAAAAACCATTTAACCTCAGAGTTAAAACCTGTTGCTGCCGCTATTTACACAGTTGCTAAGTGAAAACAGATTCAGAATTATATGAAATTGTTCAGATGCTGGCCTCTCTCATAGCAATCTGAGCTGCTGTTTATGAGGAGTTTATAGTAGGGCAACTGCTTCTAATTTAATGTAAAACTGCATGTGCCTCAGGGAAAGGGGAGGATAGAATTGGAATACATTGAGATACTGAATGGTTTTTTGACTGAGGAGTATGGGTGAGTCCCCCTCACATTCTTCTTTATACTTTTGTGTAATTTAAAACTCTGTAGTGAATATTTAGTTTTGATAAAGCAGATCAATAAACATAATTTGATTTGCAAAATAGTTTTTCTCAATAGGGTTTCTTAAAAATTGAAAGTCTTTTGTTCTCCTTTTAAAAAAATTCTTTGTATCCTTCATGGCAGTGAAGTCAAATAGTAATGTAAATATGAAGTAAAATGCTATGCATGTGAGGACTTGATAATGCATGAAATCCTGTATAATGTGAAGAACTGTACTTGCCTTTTGATTTCATCTTCTCCTTTTGACTTTTGTAATCATAATAGTGAATGACAAAGTCCTTGTAGGGTTTGTGACCGTGGACCATGTTGGAAGAGACAGGAGATAAGTAATTGAGGGCTTTTTTTTTTTGGTCTGCTTTGTTACCTTGCTCAGCATGAGTCCCTTTTCTACACTATCTCCAAGGGTTAGCAGTCCCTTCTACCTGCCCAAGGTCACCCAACACAGCCCCAGTGGCACTTAGAGTTGGAGTCTCCCTAGGAGCTGAGTCTGGCTATACTTTAGTGAATACTTTGGAATGAGTTATATGCAAAACTCATCCCAAAGACTTGAGTCAACAGGCCATTGAATTGAGTCTTTTGATGTTCAATTATCCACATGTTGTGCTGTGATGCCATTATGTGGTGTCTGCTCATTATAGTAATCTGGCAATTTATTTAGTGAACATAATCATAAACTTATCATTTATGATTTCCTTGGTTTCTTTTTATTCTTGCTGAAGCAACATAAATTTAGAGTTTGGATGATTTTCCTCTATTGTTCTACTTGGTGGTTGATATATCTTTTTCTCTGTAATACCCTTGGCTTCATGCATGCTAGGTATGTACACTTGATGCATTACTATTAACCAAAAAAAAAAAAAAGTTCCTGAAGATCCACGTGGAATTGGGAGAGATTTCTCTAAAATGTGTTCACATCTTTTCCTTTCACCATGGCAGGTCTACCTCTGCCTGCCCTTATCCTTTTGAAGTGTTTGCTGTGGTAAGGCATCCAGTGGACCACTTCTAATGATAAGTTATGAACACGTCCCTGTCCTGACAGCACCGCCTGCCTGCCACCTCCTGTCCTGTAGTCCAAAGCCAATACTTTGTTTGCTGAACAAGCAACTATCTATGGCTCAAGGCTTTCAAAGAGGACCACCCTCCCGCCCCCGCCAGCCCACCACCACCAAATGAAAGGTTAGGGGATGGGCAAGGAAATTTCAGGCTGGTTGTCTGGTCATTTGATTTCCACAAGAAAGCTAGTCCAGAGGAATGCTGCCCGCACCTGCATTCCACTGGTGGCCAGGACAGGCTTGGCTGTCCCCTCTACTCCCCTTCACTGCCCTCTGACCTGGGGAGCTGTCTCAGGGAGGAGAGAGGAGGCAGGGATTTGCCCCCAGAGCTGTCTGGAGCTTCCCTTGCTCTGACAAGCCCTGCCTATCGGAAAGGCTGGGTGCAGCTGGCTGGTGCTGCATGCAGTATGTGGTATTTCCTGAAGTGCCTGTTAGGGACCCTGGGCTCAGGGGACAGTGCTGGTCACTCTTGGGACTGGGCTATTAATACCTATGCAAACACTGGTACCTGAGCGAGTTCTCATGTACCCCACAGCCAGGTTCCCCCATTGTTAGTACCTTGTGTTGCTATGTTCATCTGTCCAAGCCATGACCCAAGGTGGCGACATTCTTTTTTGTTAACTGAACCTCATCTTGATTCCCATGTCCTTAGCTTCCCCTTGATCCATTTCTATTCCAGAATTCCATCCAGGATACAAGATTCCATGTAATCTTCTGTACCTTTAGGTTCATCTGGGCTGAAATAGCTTCTCAGACTTCCCTTGTTTTTGAGTATCTGAGTCCTTCTGAGATATAGGAGACTGCTCCTCTTCTGGAATTCAACTATTTTCTCATGATAGAGTGAGTTTGGTTTTGAGGGAAGTGGGTCACAGAAGTAAAGGCTCTTTCTTCTCACAAAAAAAATGTGTGAGACATAAACACACACACACACGCAAATTTTATTTTGATTTTCCAACTTTTCTCTTTCTTCCTTCCTCTCATCCTCCCTTCCTCTCATCCTCCCTTCCTCCCTCCCTCCCTCCTTTCCTTCCTTCCTTCCTTCCTTCCTTCCTTCCTTCCTTCCTTCCTTCCTTCCTTCCTTCCTTCTTTCCTTCCTTCCTTTGGCACTGGCAGAACCCAGGACTTTGTGTGTACCAGGCAAGTGTTCTACCCCTGAGCTACATTCCTAGAGCTTTTTATTTTTTCTTTTGAGAGATTCTTACAGAGTTGTCCAGGTTGAACTCAAACTTGTGATCCTCCTGCCTCAGCCTCCCAAGTTGCAGGGATTACAGGTGTGTACCACTGTACCTGGCTCCAAGTTTTCTTAACTGTAAGAATCAAGATTTTTCACAATACCTGTTTGGAAAATTTCCATTAGTGAGGAAATTCTTTTTTATTTGTTCTAATTAGTTACACATGACAGTAGAATGCTTTTTGACACATCATACACAGAGTATAACTTTTCATTTTTCTAGTTGTACACAATGTAGAATCACGCCTTTCATGTAATCATATATGCACGTAGGGTAATAATCTCCCAAAGTACTTGTATTCTTCCCTAGCCCCTAGTGATGAATTTTTTTTTATGAAAGAAAACTAATTTTCTTCTGAAAGCACGTGAAACTTTGTTAACTGGAATATTTTTGATCAAAGCAGTGGAGCTATAGCAGATTCATGGAGATGATTATCCCAGACAGGAAGGTCTGCTGAGTGTGTCCTGTGCATATGTTGTCTTACTCTGTATTAGTCTATATCCTAAAAATAAACATTTTAATTTTCAAAATAACATTTGAAACTCTTAGGTTAATTGATTTGCTGTGGTCAATTTACTGTTACTTCTCAAAATTACATTATTACCATCTCAAACCTTAAGGTGTTAAGTTTACAAGTTAACATGTTTCTCAAGTGCAGGAGTTGGCAAGCATTTTCTTTTAAGAGTCAGACAGTAAATGTTTTAGGTTTGGGCAGTTGCCTGATCTCTACAGCCACTCAATGCTTTTGTAGCAGCTCCAGGCAGTATATAGACAGTGTATACATGAATAGGTGTGACTTTTGATTCCATAAATTTTTATTTGCAAACACAGGTGGCAGGCTGTAGTTTGCTGACTCTCATTATACTAAAAGTGTTTGCTCCTATTACTTTTCCCCTTGTTTTGGGTTTTGCTTTTCTTGGAGAGTCTGTTTCATTTGGCAAGTATTTACAGGCCCCTACTCTGATTTTTAGGCAGCTAAGTGCACTGTTGCTAAAGAATGCTTTGGAGAGAGTTAGACCCACCCAGTAAACCAGCCAAAGAGCAAGCCTGAGCAATTAGATGGGGTCTCAGTTCTGCATATCATCTACTCCTGATTTCTGTAGGAGCTGGTTTTTAAACTACAAGGAGAGGGGTCATTTCAAGCTAATGGGCCCCCCACCCCAGGCTTTCTGTTCTTCCTGAAAAACAGTGGCTTTTATTATCTCTAGTTGTAGGAAGGACCGACAGAGTTTGGCTTCAGGAGTTAAAAGATCCAGAGCCCAGGCTTGACCCTCACCTCTGGGCATACCAGCCCTCCCGGCTTCCTCCTTATTGTCCTTCCTTCCTGTCTTGGCTCCTCCTTACTCTTGCTCTCATCTTCTCTGCTGCAGACAGCCCCCATCATGAACTGAGAAATGTTATTTCTGGCATCTCCAGCATATAGCCCCTTCCTCTGAGTTGTGTGGTATGAACACAGCTATGTGACCCACTGCTGAGGTCAAGAAATAGAATGTTCAGGGCTGGGGATGTGATGGAGCACTTTGCCTGGCATGTAGGAGGCCCTGGGTCCAATCTGGGGGGCGGAGAGAGAAAAAAAGGAGGAGAAAGGGAAAGAAGGGGAGAAGGAGCTGGAGAGGGAAGGAGAGGGGAGAGGAGAGGAGAATATTGCTATTGATATTCTAGGAAGGTTTGAGCTTGTTCTGCAAAGATGTGGCTCTCTTGAATTTTCACACTATAGGTCTCTATTTGACCTTTATGTAAATGAAATCATCTAGTGTCTACTCTAACTTTTTCTTGTAAATATTATTTTTGTGAGATTCATTCCTATTGCCAGGGGCAGTAGTAGTGCATTCATTTTCTTTGCTGTGAACACTTTATTTTTTTTAAAAGGTACTTTTGAAAATTTTTAGTGGCCTTCTTGTGATCCCTTTTCATCCTTCCGTAGAGATCAGCTGTCTCCAACACAGATTTGGCATCTGTATTGCCTTACAGCCTCTGCTTGGCTGCTCTGTGGCTGGCATCTGCCTTCTAAGAAATTCATTGTTTCCCCAAAGCCACTTCCCAACTGTTTCAGTAGAGTGTTGGGATTCACACTAGCTGCTTCTGGGTTTCATTTTGCCCTGTGTCTGCACATTTGATGGTTGTAAAGGTTGACAGGGGTGGGCTTATACAGGGAACCTGGACTCCAGGGCACATTAACTTCCCACTTTTAAGAAGGCAATCCAACTGCCAGAACATTGTCTTTGATCTGTTGGTTTTTCTCATTTTGGTTTCTTGAGGCTGTTAAACACTTTTATTTTTCTATGCTTGTGTTGGCTCCAGTTCAATATCCATGAAACTGGGTAAACTTCCTTGTAGAATAAGCCTAGAAAACCACTCTTATAACCTGAACGGAGATGGAAAGGAATTAGACCTTGAAATTGTTGTAGGTCACACTCTATTGTAATGTATGCTTAGCACCCAGAGAGATACCTCCATGTGAGCATTTGGTGAAAGGTATTCTGTATTATTCTTGGAACACGTTGATATGTTTGTATTACAAGATGAGTGAACATATTATTGTTGAACATTATATTGTTGGGGCCAGAGGATCAGGTTAAGGACTTTCAGGGTTGAGGGCCTGGTCTGCCCGGTAAGAATGTTGTCTCATAAACAGTCTTTTGCAGTCTTTTGAGTTGAGTGACCATGGTGTGTTGGAATGCGGCATGTGCTAGTGGTAGGTGGCATTTTTTCTTGTTGTCACAATAGCTATGTGAATTCAGAATGGCCAGGGAATAACATACTTCCAAGGTATTCGGCACAGATGAACACAAGAGACACTGATGTGAGGGTGACAGAATAAGTTGAAATCCAATGAAAAGGAGAAGGTTTTTATCACAAGAATAACTGGTCAAACAACCAGTTGCGGAGCTTGTGCTGGCGCTTCCTAAGAGGTCCTGGGGCAAGCCTTGGCCAGCCTTCAAATGTGCATGATACCTGGGATTTATTTTATTTAGTGCTGTAGTCCTTGCTAGCAGATTTGGAGCTTGTATTCCCACGTATTGCCTAAATGCTTGTGCTGAGGTTCATATGTAAACTGCTATACATGACATTCCCTGGTTCCCAGGCATTTACAGGGTTTGCTGGTTCTTTTCTAAGGATTTCTTCCATTCAATTTACTTATGCTCCAATGATATAGTCGTTTTTGGTTTTTTTCCTCAAAATCATTGTCTTTTTAGTTTAATTTTTGACATCTGTAGCTGCTTTTTCCCCTACTTACAATGTACAGGAAAGGGGTGAAAGGAGGGATATATTATAGATTTAACATTCTGGTGACTGTTTGCCAACTGCCTGAGAAACTTGCATTATAGGGGGTTAATAACACCCCTGCATTGTGCCAAATACTGTGTAGAGTAAAAGAGTGTATGTTGCTTAGCTCTATAAATCTATATTTACAGATTTCCCAGGGCATGGCCTCAAATATGTGTATTCCTTGTGGATATTTTTGCGACTGAAGTTGGTTATGTGTCGAGAAGTTTGTTCTAAGTGTCTAAGTATTTAAGTGCTAAATATCTAGGACATAAAAATCCCTTTGCCCCAGGTATATCAGGAGAGGAATTACGAGGAAGAGAAGCCTTTATCATAGGCTGATTTTAGCTCTACCACTAATTAGCTATGCAGCCTTGAGCAAGTTACTTCATGTCAAGCTTTGAACTGAATCATCTGTTGTCCTTTGACCAGTTTTTTCTTTTCTTCCTAAATCTTTTTATGGAAAACCATGGACATTCAGGTACATCCAGGTTAAGGGAAGGTTTGAATTGTAATGTACGCTTAGAATCCAGAGATACCTCCATGTGAGCATTTGGTGAAAGGTATTCTGTGTTATTCTTGGAACATGTAGATTCCATTCATTTACTCTGATCCACCTAAAGAGCCAGAGCAAATGGATCCACTCACGTAATTGCTCCCCTTTGCAACGAGAGACCCTGTTCCCATCTGTCAGGAGCTAACAGTATAGTGGGACCTGCCCATGTGTCTCCCAGAAGATAGCACAGAAGAAATGTGTGTGGGTGCTAATAGCAGTCCCTCGCTGGCTTCCCTGCTTCCCTTGTTTGGAGTTCTAAACTGGCCCAGGAGGGAGGCTTCCTTAGGCAGTGGGAGCAATTGTGCTGCAAGCCAGAAGCATCTGAGGGCCAAGAAAGATGGAGCATTTACCTCGGTACTTAGGCCTCTTGAGGAGAGACAGCAGGTGCAGGCTGGCAGGAATGATCCATATAGGGAGGCTTCTCTACTCCCTAGCTCCTCTTCCCCTTCCGTGAATCTTGCATCACTGTGCAGCACCTTCTCAACCCCCCTTCAGTGACTTGGTCAAGTGAAACACACCTTTCCACAGAATGACTTCACAGCTACCCCACCCATTTGGCACCATTGCTACAGCTTCCCCAGGAGGCTGCTGGTGGCCATGAGGCACTTCTTAAGCTAGGCAGGCATGGCTAGGAGTTTGGAGCTATAAACCATCTTCTCTGCTGAAGGATCACAGAATCAGTGGCCTAGATTTGTCTTTATTGGCCCATGGATCAAGGGCCTTCTGTAGTCAATGGAGGGCTGAGGCCTACTCTCTCCTCCCCATGCTTTCCAGGTATCTACAGTAAAACATGCTGTTAGCTTTTTGTGTGTGTGTGGGGGGGGGGGAGGGCATGAACTCAATGCACACGCACACTAGGGATCGAACCCAGGGTGTTGCATGTGCTAAGCACATGCTCTACCCTGAGCTACATCCCCAGCCAAGACTGGGTGTTTGCAGTGTCATTGATTTAAAACTAGCATCCATGTTTGCCAAGACTGGAAGCAGAGCCTTTGATATGCTTTATATCACTGTTTCTTCTGGTCACTGTAACTTTCTGTTAATTTTTTTCTATGGGCTAAACTGCTAATGGCCTCCTGTCTATGACGACAAATGACAAGCCACATCACTGGAGCTTCGGTGTGCTTCTTTATCTAATCTTTAAAAAGAAATGAGTTGTGAATTAGTAACCTGCTTACTTGTTGCTTTGTGAGAGTTCATCATATCTTCAAAAACAGACCACCAGGACTGGGGTGTAGCTCACTGGTAGAACTTAGGCCTAGCATGAGTGAGGCCCTGGGTCCTGTCCCTGACAAAACACATGTGCACGCACACCCCCTGCCCCACACACCGGACAGTGGGCCAGTGTTTGCTGTGTGTTTGACTTCCTGACTCACATCCCCCTTCCTCATTTCCTTATAAAGGGGATCCTCTACTCATTGTTGGGAGGTCTTGGCAGACTGATTCCTAATCCCCCCACTGCCTCTGAGGGTCAGCCTGGTGGCTCTGGATCCTGTTCCTGCACCATCTATCCTCATGATCCTCTTTTTGCCAACTTTCCCCCATCCCCCTTTACTTTCTTCTTGCTCTCTCTGCAGTGCTGGGGGTGGAACCTAGAACCTTGCACATGCTGGGCTAGTGCTCTACCACTAGTTGCACCCCATCCCCAGATTTTCTTTTAAACTCTTCATCTTGAGAAGATAGATTCACATGTAGTTGTGAGATTAGGGAGAGATGCCCTGCACCCTTTGCCCGGCTTTCCCCCTTGCAACACTAGAAACGCTAGTGACAACATCACAATTGGGAGATTGATGTGGTTATAGTCAAATGAAGGACATTTACATCTCTGCATGGATCCCTCCTGTTGCTCTCTTTTCTGATCTTGAACTCCTGGACTCAGGTGATCCTCCTGTCTCAGCCTCCTGAGTAGCTAGAACTGCAGGTGTGTGCCACTGTGCCTGGCTTAGAATTGTGTTTTTTCAATTTCTTATGTAAATGGAACTGTACAGCATGAAACCCTTTCACAGTGGGCTCTTTTCATGTGGCAGAATTCTCTGGATTTGTCTAGGTTGTGTGTTCCAGTAGTTGATTTATTTTTATTGTTGAGTGTCCTTCCACACTTTTCACCTGCCGAAGGACCTTGAGCCATTCTTTTGTGTCTCTGACTCTTTGGACTTTGGTCTTTGTGTGGGAAAGGAAGGAAGGAGGAAGCTGGTAGAATATTACCCAGCTTCCATGGGACCTTGGCATCTGCCTTAGCCAGTCTCTGCCCCAGACATGGCTGGTGTGCTGTTTTTTTGCTACTTTACTTTCTGGAAGTAGAGTAGTCTTGCAGACTCCTTGATTATAATATATTCTGCCTTGCTTTTGAAGACTGAATTTTAGGGATGTTCTCCATCAGAGCTCTCAATATCAAGCCCATTGCCCCTAACTAGCCATGGGGACAACTGCAATTTAGACCATGTGGTGCTGGCTACTTAAATGTTTAGCTTCCTCAATGTTTATTATTATTACAATGTTTTCCTGTGAAGTGTACATGTGCGCATATAGACAGGTAGGAAGATACAGTGTGTGTTCTGTCAAAATATTGCAGCTTCCCCATATTGTATGTTTTTAGTTTGTACCTCATGACACCATTTCTGCCTTGCTTTGTATATATAGAATCTTCCAAACCTTATTATGTTGTAAAACTCTGTTAATCAATTATCAGCCATTTGCACTGGCATTTAGCTTAGAGCGGAGGATGTTCCCCAGGAGACTGAGGTCTGTTTTATCGCTTCTAGCTTCTAGTTGGGAATTAACAGGAGTTTACTGTATTGGGAGAGATCATTCTGTCCTTTAAAGAATTATGGTCTGGGGGCAGGAAGTGTAACTGTGGTAGAGCACGTGCTTAGCATGTGTGAGGCCCTGGGTTCCATCCCCCGTACCACACACACAAAAAAGTTATGGTCCAGCAGGAAGGGCATGCTCATTAAAAGCAGCCTCTTGTGAAGTTGATCAAGATGTATTGGAATGCAAGGCATGACTAGTAGTTGGCTGAGCAATTCAAATGCTCTGGAGCAGGTTAGTGCCCATGAAAATGTTTATGGGGTAGTCTGAAAAAAACTCCAGGCTGCCTCCTGGCAACACATTCAGCCAAGGCTTTATTGGAACATTTAATGAACTAGATTTTTTTTTTCTATGCTGTTCTTTTAAGAAAGATCCCCAGCTGGGCGTGGTGGCGCATGCCTGTAATCCCAGTGGCTTGGGAGGCTGAGACACAAGGATTGCGAGTTCAAAGCCAGCCTCAATAAAAGTGAGGTACTAAGCAACTCACTGAGACCCTGTCTCTAAATAAAATACAAAACAGGGCTGGGGATGTGGCTCAGTGATTGAACTGAGTTCAATCCCCGGTACCCCCCCCCCCCAAGAAAAAGAAAGGTACCCTAGGGTTGAGGGTGTAGTTCAGTGGTAGAGCATTCGTGTAGCATGCAAGAGACTCTAGGTTCAATCCTCAGTATTGTATGCATGCATAAGTAAATTTTTTTAAAAAAATTTTTTTAGTTGTTGATGGACCTTTATTTTTATTTATTTGTATGAGGTGCTGAGACTTGAACCCAGTGCCTCACGTATGCTAGGCATGCGTTCTACCACTGAGCCACAACCCCAGCCCATAAGTAAATATTTTTTACTTACACACACACACACACACACACACACACATGGATCCAAGGATTTATCACTCTTCTTTGTGCTTTGGCAGGACAGTTGGTACCAAATGTGCTATCATTTGATTCTCGGACCACCTGCAGAAGTTTTTCAGCTGGGATCTGTTTAGTGTCTTCCTAATTATTTTTGTAGCAACTGAGACTTTACTCCTTTTTTTGTTTGTTTTTGTGTTTTGTGGTGCTGGGGATTGTACCATAGCCTCATGCTTGCAAGACAAGCACTGTACCACGGAGCTACACCCTCAGCCCTTTTTACTATTATTATTGTTATTTTTATTATTAATATTATTTGCAGTACTGGGGTTTGAAACCAGGGATGATCTATCACTGAGCTAAAGCTCCAGCCTGCCTGCCTTCTTTCTTTCATTTCTTTATTTCATACTGGGGTTTGAACCCAGGGGCGCTTAACCACTGATTCACATCCCCAGTCCTTTTATTTTAGTTTTGAGATAGAGTCTTGCTAAGTTGCTTTGGGCCTCACTGACTTGCTGAGGCTGTCCTTGAACTTGTAATCCTTCTGCCTCAGCCTTTTGAGTCACAGTGATTACAGATGTGTGCCACTATACCTGGCCTGAAGCTTCACTTTTATTGTTACCACTTTGAAGGCCTGCCCTCATCTGGATCTGCCAAAGGCTTTCTCTTGTTAGACCCATCCTGTTCCTTGGTCACAATTTTAAAAGACTGTTGAGTTTAACCAACAGTAAAATTGATGATTATAGTCCCCAAATTTTAAAGCTAAAAAAGATCTTGAAAATAGCCAAGATTGAGCTGATCTTTTTATGGATAAGGATACAGAACCAGCAAGGTCACTGGTTAGTCCCTAATGTGTGCTTGTCTCCATGGGGGAAGCTGGAGATTTGCACTGATCCTTTAGTCAGCAGGACCCAGCCTATGTAAATTTTCAGTGATGGATGATGTAGACCTACTATGTGCTTCATGCTGCTGGTATGCAGTTTAAAACAAACCAGATGCTGGGCATGGTGGTTCATGCCTGTAATCCCAGCACTTTGGGAGGCTGAGACAGGAAAATCGTGAGTTCAAAACCAGCCTCAGCACCGGCAAGGCGCTAAGCAACTCAGTGAGACCCTGTCTCTACATAAAAGACAAAATAAAGCTGGGAATGTGACTTAGTGGTCAAGTACCCTGAGTACAATCCCTGGTACGTACGTAAATAAATAAATAAATAAATAAATAAATAAATAAATAAATAAATAAATAAAAATGTTATCTAAAGCTTTGAGAGTGTACTTCTCAGTGGGATTTTAAGTTGTTTCTTTTTTAAGAGGAAAGCCTATTTTTAGGTTTCTCGGGTGCAATAGATGTAGCACTACCAGCTAACAAGGGAACCCCTTGTTCCTGCTGTAGGTAGGAGGCAGAAACATTGCACAGAGGGCCCAGTCACACCAGTCCACCTGCCAGGACTCCAGGAGTGGGACAGTGGGAGGGGTGAGATGAGCCCCCTTGGGATCCAGCTGTGGATTCTTAAGAAAGCTGGAGCACAGGACAGTCTTATCTCATTCTGGAAATTTTCACTGGCCACATCATCAGTTTTTTGTATGCACCTTCATAACCTTTTTCTTTAGCGAAAGGGAAGCTGTATTAGTTACTCAGGGCTTTAATAACAAAGACGTACAGTAAAACTTCTGGAAATCAGACATCTGAAAACAAGGTATCAGCAGGGCCACGCACCTTTTGGAGGTTCTACAGGAAGATCCTTCCTTTCCTCTTCCAGCTTTTAGCTCCCAGCATTCCTTGGTTTGTGGATGCCATCACTCCAGCCTGTCTCTGGCTTCACGTACTTCTCTGCTAGGTCTGAATTTCCCTCTTAAATGTAGACCAGTCATTGGATTAGGGCCACCCTACTCCAAGATGACCTCATCTCAATTACATCTGCAATGATCCTGTTTCCTAATAAGGCCACATGTACAGGTTCTAGGGTTGGGGTTTCAACATCTTTTATTGGTGACATAATTTAGCTCATAATAACGGGTATTAGATTTTTCTTGAGATAAAATCTGCATACAAAAAACTGTTCATGTTGTAAGCATGGACCTTGATGGATTTGCATATAGTCAGCTACCCTTGTAACCTCCACCCAGATGAAGGAGTAGTAGAAATGGTCTCAATAAAGACCATCTCATACCCTATACCTTTTAAGGAAATCCTCTGTTGGAAGGCATTTTCCTAGGGCTCATTAGCCTGGTTGGTGCCTTTAAGGGTTAAATCTGACTCATTGTTGACACTTCAGGCCATGTATACTATTATATATAGCTGATGATGGTGGTTCCTTATTGCAAATTGTAATGAGCATTTGCACTTTTTAACCCCAGTAGCTTTTTGAGACATCGTTATAAAGCATATTGTCCTAAAACAAATTTCATCTTCAGTAGGAATAATTGGATTTAAGTCAGAGATTCTGTCAAAGGTTCACTGGTTGAATCAATCTTGGATATGGCCAGTTATATCCTAAGGGCAGAAATGCTGCTCTCATCTGTCATTGGCACTATAGGAGAACATTTGGCTCTCAGGCTTTCTCTCACAGTTCCATTTTGGGTGCCTTCTCTATAAAATAGTTGGCTTGTGTGGATGACTGTCTTCATTGGGTAGCAAGAGGGAACTGTAGCCAACAAGTACCAGCCCTGTGTCCCGCAGTCTGAGAGAGCTGAGCTCCCTTGACAGCAACATGCTGAGGGTACCCAGACAGGGTTGGAAGTCCCTCTCCCTTAATTCTGTGTTTGCTCCCATTTCAAACCCATACCATTCTTCCTGTACTGTTCTTGTGAGAGTCACACATGGTAACTGTCAAAGCGATTCGTTTTATCTTTGTGATCCTTGGTTTGCTTTCCTGTAGAGTTGAGAAGGAAATACTTGCCTGACCTCCTCATCCTTTAGTTGTTTTAAGAGCTAGGATCAAAGCTGGCAGGCAGGATGTTTAGAACTGTCACTGTAGTGGATTCTGAGAAACCAAGTAGGGAATGAGTGAGAAATTCACCACGAGCAGTACAGGGTGGCTTTATTGAAATTGGGGTCTTAGAGCAGAAAGTTAGTGATACCAGAATTGAATTGTGCAACAGAAGACAGGGAACCATGGAAGTCATACCACAGTATTGCAAAGTTCTCCTCAATGGCCCCTCCCCTGTACTGGGGATTGCACCCAGGGGTGCTTGACCACTGAGCTTTTTGATGCTTTATTTTGAGACAGGGCCTTGCTAAGTTGCTGAAGCTGACCTCCAATTTGTGATCTTTCTTCCTCCTTCCTTAGCCTCCTGAATCATTGGGACGGGTGTGTGCCACTGTCCCCTGCTAATGATTTTGATTCTGGCTCTTACATTCTATGTCAGAACGAAAAACCACATTAAAGAATACAGTGGAGATACTGAAATGTTCCAGGGCTCTTTTTTTGTTTTCTTTTTCTTTTTCCTTTTAATTTTTGAGACAGGGCCTTAAACTCCTGGGCTTCGGTAATCCTCCTGCCTCAGCCTCCTGAGTAGCTGGGACCACAGGTATGTTGCCGCCACACTCAGCTCAGAAATTGTTTTCTAGTCTGTAGTCTGTAGTGAAAAGGATCTGTTATTTCCCTTTGTGTGAACACAGTGATACATATCCTCATAGTGATCCTAACAGATAAATGTATTTATTATTTTGTATCAAAATTTCTCCTTGAAAAGAACTGAATAAGAACAGTTCAGGAGACTGGAGTGAGAGGAGATTGTTGCTACAGATGGTTTGGGTGGGGCTTGGAGGTAGAGCTCCTGGTAGAGTGTGTGCTTACTATGCACGAAACCCTGGGTTTGATCTGTAGCATGCACACGCGTGTACGCGCACACACACACACACACAGGCTTTAGGAGGAATGATGACTCCATTCTTGATTTGTGTAAGCATGGAGTTGGAGTGACAGGTCATCTCTTTGCTTTCCTCTGCAAGCTGGATACACACTTCACCCAGTGTTGTTGTTATTTTTTATTTTGTTTTTTTCCTATCTGGGATTGAACCCAGGGGCACTTAACCACTGAGCCACATCACATTCTCACCCCTTTTTATTGTTTATTTTAAGGTGGGGTCTTGCTAAGTTGCTAGGGTCCCACTCAGTTGCTGAGGCTTACCTCAAATTTGAGATTCTCCTGACTCAGCCCCTGAATCAGGGGATTACAGGCATGGACCACCATATCCAGCTTCACCCAGTATTTTAGGTTGACTAAGAATAATTCAATCTCTAAATTGGGAAAAAGTAGAGGTGATTCCTAAGCAAGTTCTGTTCTCCTGGTGGGAGGTTGCAGCCTCCCCCTACCCACTGGGCACATAAAAACCTTCTTCAGCTGCTCCACTTTAGCTGAAGTAGAAGTGCTACTGTGTCAGAAGAATTAGGGATTTTCATCCAAGTCATTCTTTAAAGAGTTAAGTATTTTTTTTTAAATCCCCAAACTCTGAATGGGAGAAATAAACATATCATTAAGGAATTAAGCTTTTGCACATCAAAATTGGTTGCTGATTAAACCAACAAAGGGTTTCTGGTTTTTGTTCAGTCTTTCCCTTTTTAGACTGCTATAATCTTAAGGACTTTGCTGTTTTTAATTAGAGGATTCCAAGTTAGATAGTAACTTGGCTATCTTTGTTTGATTCTAGCATTGATTTGGCTTGAATACTATTACTGATGAGATGAGGAATGTTCATTAACATACTGAAAAATTTGCCTCCAGGTAGTCCCACTGCATGTGAACTTGGCTCTCCATACCCCTTGGTTCTGCATCCATAGATTCAACTAACCTCAGATAAAAAAATATCTGGAAAGAAATTGTGTCTGTATTGAACATGCAATACAGTCTAACAGTTATGTGCACAGCATTTACATTGCATTAAGTAATTAAATGATCTAGAGATGGTTTAAGGTATACAGGAGGATGTGTATAGGTTGCCTGCAGATGTTAGGACATTTTATTTAAGGGACTTGGGCATCCTCCTACTTGATCCCCCATGAATAGGAATAGCTATTTTTCTTTTCCAGCAAAGAATGTAGGTATTGGATAAATAGAAATGTAATGACTCCATTGTAACTGGTAAATTTTTAGAGCCGATATAGTATATCTTACTCTTTCTTTTTTTATGGTGCTTGAGATCGAATCCAGGACCTCACCCACACTAAGCACATGCTCTATCACTGAACTGTACCCTCAGCCCAGAATGGCATACTCTTAAAAACATAGAAGCAACAATATATTAATGTTTTTCTTAGCTTATTTCTTAGATAAAATAGTACATTTTAACACCTTAGTGGTTCTTTTTTATTATAAAAGCAAGCAAAATTTTGCTGTCTAGGACTGTTCTGTTTATTGTTGACTTTTGAAAATTATAAACCTTAGAATAAAAATAATTTGTATTGATAAAACATTATCAACCATTCTAAAATATCAGTGTTTTCTGGAAACAGTTATCAGTTGTCCTAACTAACATGCTCCAGCCTTCACAAGAGGACACTGGGACTCCTGGACCAGTGAGTTTACTCCTGTACCCCTAGCTCCTGGGGCTGCTGCCGTGGGTCAGTGGCTCTGCCCATGGCCCTTGAGGTCTTCCTCTTTGGTTGCAGGTAGCTGCTGCATCCCCAGGCATCCTGTCTTTGTTTTAGACCAGAGAAAAGGGAAAGGGTGGTCCCAAATGTCTCTGCCCTTTGAGTAGAAACAGAGGTTCTCTGCTGTAGCCCCCAGCTGACTTCTGTTCTCCTCTCCTCCTCCTCCTTCTGGAGGCCACCTCACTGCGGGGGCCGGGAGTGGAATGGGGGTATTCGGAGGATGAGGCTCCTGCCATCTCTGGCAGATTCAGATGCTGGAGAAAACTGGGCCAGCAGCCACCATAGATTGACATTAGTGAGGAGGGAGGAAGGGAGGGGAGGGGGCATCACTACCAAAGATGCATGAAGGCATGCCAGAGAACTTGGGAATTGATGGAAGCTCTGAAAGGGAGGTCAACTTTGGAGAGTCAGAAAGGTTGCAGGTTATTAAAGACCAGGGCCGAGAAAACAGCACAGGAATGTGGAGAAGACTACTTTGGGGTGCAGCGTTCCTGTGTATAGCTGCTTTATGGACCCTAAAATAAAAGGGGCTGGTGTTCACATCTGAGAGTAGGATGTGAATTGCCCAAACTAGAGGATGCCAGAGGTTGGTTACAAATATGTGACCATCAGACATGACTGTTGGGGTAGGGGGCAGGTGGAGTAGGGGATTTTTTGTTTTGTTTTCTTTTGCGCTGTGCTGGGGATTGAACCCAGGGCCTTGTTGCACGCCAGGTAAGCACTCTACCGCTGAGCTATAATCCCAGCCTGCGTTTTACCTATTTTAAAAAGTGAAGATTGCCAACATTTGAGGAAAGAGGGAGTTCACTCCCCTAGCATCCAGATTTTTAGTTTAACCTAGACAGTTAAGCCCCATGGCACTGAGTGGCAGCTGCACCCCGTGACGGGAGGACCCTGCAACTGCCCACAGGGCCCACTGCTTGGGCAGTGTGCTTTGTATACCCAGTCCCTACACTTCTGTCAGCCTCTTCCTGACCCCAGGAGCATTTGCCTATGCAACCCAGAACTCCCTGTTTTTCTTCCATTTCCTTAGGCTCTGCTGACTAGGCTTTACAGCAGGAATCGCTGAAGAACTTTTCAAAAGGAAAGCTAGGCCTTGTGATGAGTGAGATCATCCATATTTTACCCAAGAGAAAGATGAAAGCTTGTGGGGGATGTCTCAGAGTTCACTTCAAGGAATGATGAGGGATCTTCGCTCTCTTCTCCCTTGTTAATGCCTTCTGGGCAGCATTGGCTTGTCTCAAGGCCAGAAGTGCCTTTGAAATAGCGGTAGGTTGGGAATGTCCATGAAAAATAAACAGCCCTCTGTGTGGAGGAGCAGGGAGACTGTTCTCACACCCAGCAGCTCTGCTTCCTGTTTCTTGATTGCATATCTCTTTCACATTGCATTTTCGCTTTGAAAACTGTAGATTTAAGTAATTCTAGCCATCTCTATTTAAGCAGGCACTTAAATGACCAGATTCATACATCAAAAGAGAAAGGGGCTGGGAGCAGGGCAGATCTATGTTTCTATGTTGGCGGGAAGCCTGCTTGAGGGTCTCGATGCCTCTAAAATCTACTTGAAAGGGCCATGATGGTGTTTTTCTCTTTCCTCCCTGGTTGTGAGATGAAAGCTGGGCTTTAGACAGGAACTTTGCTTATCTTTGCTGGTTCATTTCCTCTCTTCATTCTTTCCTGAACTGTCGCCTGTTACGTTGCACTGGACATGTATATAGCAGGGGAGGAACAAAGATGGGATTTGGGCTTTGTCTTTAGAGAGATGGCAGTCTCATGTTGACAGGAAGCATAAGCAGGTTAGGAGCAGTGGCTGGTAGGTAGTGGGCCACACAGGAGGGAGTCCTGTCCCACAGTGGAAGCACAAGGGCCCACCTGGGGTTCTAAGGACTGAATGGGGGCAAGCCAGGCAGAGCACGTGCATGTCAGTGATGGGGATGGATGGTATGTCCAGAGGGGATCTGGTAAACAAAGCTTTACAATCAAGAAAGACCACTTTCTATTGGGAGGAAGGACAAAGGCTCATTGTTGCAGTGTGTGATGTTTAGGCAGGGTTGATGGTGTCCAGAACAAGGCCTGTCCTGCATGGGAATGGCAGGACTTTGTTAAACACTGTGGTCCCCACCTGGCCTGACTGAACTTGTCTTTTGCTTCCTGCCATAGACCAGCAGAGAAAGGATTTGCGTGAGGGGGTGGCCGTCTGCTTCCTCCGTGGTAAAAGGTGCCTTTAGAAGTGACTCGGTTTTGTTTTTCTGTTCCACACAAGCCTTTCTGGCCATTTCTATTATTTCCTCCTTCCTCTAAGAGGAGTAGTTCCCCCCTGGGGTGATCTTATGACCTAGGAGATGTGTGGAGACACTTGTGGTTGTTACCTTTGGTCAGGGCAGGGGTGTTGTGCGCTTTATACTACCTTCTAGTGGGTATGGCAAGGATACTGCTAAACATCCTACAGAGCACAGGATGATCCCCACCCCTGGCAGTCATCATTGGCCTTGAAGTCAATAGGACCGAGGTGGAGAAGCTTGGTCTAAAGTATTCCACTGTTTGGTTATCCAAATACTATTGGTCATTGTAGCCAGTATCGAGCTATTATGGATGATATTGGTATAAACATTCTTCTGTGGGTCTTCTGGTTAACAGTGTTATGATTTAGTCTTAAATATGTCCCAAAGGTTCATGTGTTGAAGCTTGGTATCCTGCCTGTGGTGCTGTTGGGAGGTGCTGAATCTTTAAGAGGTGGAGCCCAGTGGAAGGGAGTTAAGTCAGTGGAGGTGTGCTCTTGAAGGAGATATTGGGACCCTAGTCCCTTCCTGCCTCTTTCTTTGCTTTCTGGCTGCCATTAGTTAAAAAGGTTTCCTTTGGTAGGTGCTTCTGCTATGAGCTACTGCCATGCCACAGGCCCAAAAGCAATAGGGCCAAAGGACTGAAAGCTCTGAAACTGTGAGCCAAAATTAAGCTTTTCTTTCTTTAAGTTGATTTTCTCAGGTATTGTTACAGTGACTGAAAGCTGAGTAACACACATACACATTGTACACATTGGTTTAGTTCAATCTGTTGTGTCAGTTTAGGCATGCACCATGTATGCAAGATGTGCAGGAATAGGAAATAGTCTAGATATCCCTGGGCAGATGGATGGATAAAGAAAATATAGCGCGCGTGTGTGTGTGTGTGTGTGTGTGTGTGTGTATTGTGGAGTTTTATTCAGCCTCAAAAAGGAAAGCAGTCCTGTCACATGCTGTAACATGAGTTATGCTGAGATGAGCTAGTCAGTCCCAAAAGACAGATGCTCTATGATCCCATTTATATGAGCAACCTAGAATAGCCAACTTTACAGTAAGTAGAGAGCTGAGTGCCAGGGGCTGAGGTGATGGGGAATAGGGAGATCAATGGGTATGGTTTCAATTTTGTGAACTAAAAAAGTTCTAGAGATCTCTTACACCATAATGCAATTGTAGAGCCGGGCATGGTGGTGCACGCCTGTAATACCAGCACTTTGGGAGGCTGAGGCAGAAGGATCATGAGTTCAAAGCCAGCCTCAGCAATGGCAAGGCACTAAGCAACTCAGGGAGACTCTGTCTCTAAATAAAACACAAAATAGGGCTGGGGATGTGGCTCAGTGGTTGAGTGCCCCTGAGTTCAAACCCTGGTACAAAAAAACAAAACAAAACAAAACAAAAAACCACATAATGCAATTGTAGTTAATGCTACCAAATTTATGATTTTTTTAAAACCACAATTGAAAAACAAAGAGATACAGATGTGCTTGCCTTTTTTGGGCATCTTGTTCCTAGTGGCCTTTCTGGAGTTTGGACATGTTACCTACGGCACTTGTTCCATGTTGCTGGCTGCATGGTCTGGCTAAGCCCACAGGACAGGCCACCTCTTTCCAGAGGTCAATCAGGAAGTAGAGGCATTTTAGATACTGTGGGACAAAGAGATTCTAAAAGGAATAAAAGTGATATGACTTTTATTACTGTGGGAGAAGGACCACAGGGCAGTGTTGGAGGGTCCACACTGTTTAATTGCTAACTGGAGCATTTGAGAGGCTGCCCATCAGTTTGGGGAAGGGACACTTATGGGGGGCCCAAGTAAAGCCTGGCCTGCTGTGCATCTGAGCCAGCATCTCTTGGTGGGCCTGTGGTCATGGTTGGTTTGTCATAGAACCCCGAACTGGGAAGAAGAAGTGTAGAACAGTAGGAGAATGAAGACATGCTGACGCCTGCCTGGGCACCTCTTGGCCTGTGTGACTGTGATGTGATTTCTGGCATATATTGTCTACTGTGTCACTTTTGCCATCAATCCTTGAGCAGCTTCCTCTTTTGACCCAATCTAAGGAACAACCCTACAGGGACAGAGATTCTGGAATGCACAGTTCCCATTTTTACCAGGATGGCTGAGCATTATAGCTAATGAATAAGTGCTTGACCTGTGCATATGGTGTACATTCAGAGGGCCAGCTGGGGAGATGTACATCCTTTTTTATTCCTTGTTTGATTGTAAATACATGGTATTTAAATCTTTCTTTTTTTTTCTTTTTTCTTTTGGCATCAGGGATTGAACCCAGGGGTGCTCAATCACTGAGCCACATCCCCAGTCCTTTTTATTTTTGAGACAGGTTCTCACTAAGTTGCTTAGGGCGTTGCTAAGTTGCTGAGGCTGGCTTTGAACTTATGATCTTCCTACCTCAGCTTTGAGCCTCTGGGATTACAGGCATGTGCCACTGTGCCCAGCTTCATTTTGTATTTTAAAAAAGTATTTATGTCTTGAAAATTTAACTACCATTTAAATCATGTCTTTTCTTTTTTCTTCTTTAAATGGGAGAAATGTGGCCTGGTTTCCACATAATCTATTTAGGCTAAACTTCCACAAAATAGTCTATTTATAAATTGCTACTTTCTGTGTTCTCTCTTTTCTGAAATACTGTAGAAGGTTAAACAAAAAGGCAAAATAAAACATTACATTATTTTTAAAGTAAATAATAAAAATATCTAGGATAACTGAGCTTTGGGGGTTTATTTTGTTTTGTTTTGTTTTTCTCTCTTCAGTGTTACATAAAAGGGCTTAGAACTACTCTATATAAATATCTGGGAGTTTGTAAATAAAGAGCTCTCCTTTCCTAGTAAACTAGTTTCCTCATGGTATAAGCAAGGACCTGATAATTTGTCACTGAACCTGAGTGTGGAATAGCCTCTACAGGTTCCCAGACCCAGTTTGGATATGAATAAATTGTAACAGTAATAAAGAAATGATTTGTAAATAAATACACTTGTATAGTACTTTAGAGTTTGCAACATGTTACTTTATCTCCCTGATTGTCCTAGGGTATAAGATAACTGACTCTTATCATCATTTTTAGATGACCAAACCAATACTAAAGAAAATTAAATAACTTTTCCCAAGTCATGCAGAAGCAAGTCTTAAGTGTCAGATCACTCCATCTTTTTGAAGCCTTCTAGGATACACAGTCCCTACCCCACCCTGTGATCTATTTCTTCCTCTGTGTCACCAGGGTGCCCTGGACATGTCTGGTATTGCACTTGCCTCATGGAATCTGTATCAGTCCAGGTTCAGTTAGGAGATGAACCACACAATAATTGGAACAAGGAGTGTTTAATATAAATCAGGACTAGACGAATTGGCCAAATCCCACCATGCCCACTTGCTAACAGTCTTGTTTGTCTATAAGAGCCAGGTTGACCAATTGCCATAGAGACCGTGTGGCTCACAGAGCAAAAAGTATTTATTCTGTGGCTTTGATGAAAGTTTACTTGCCCCCAATCTGAAGAATTGTTATCTGGATGTAATGGTGTGTGCCTTAGTCCCAGCTACTTGAGAGGCTGAAGCAGGAGGATCACTTGAACCAGGAGTTCAGGGGCAGCCTTGGCAACATAGTGAGACCCCATCACTAAAACAAAAATAGTAAAGAACAGTGATAGGTCATTACTTATTATTGACTCATTATTAACTAGTAACAACCACTGGCAAAGAGAGCTCTTAATTCCCCACCCTTTGACATTTCTCTCTTCCTAAAGTACATATCCTTTTTTCCACGCCCTGGGTTTCATCTGTTTAGACCAATACTGCTCTAACCTTTTATATAATTGTTCATACGTGCAGTGATTTCTGTAAACTTATGCTCCTGGTGTGTGTGTGTGTGGAGGGGTCACCAGGCGTTTTTAATAGCCAGCCCCAAATAGATAAAAACTTACACTGCATGAGAATTCATTTGTTCTGTATTTTCATTTACACTGTTACTTTAGTCTCTGATGTAATTTTATTTTGCATTTTTCTAATTTCTAAAGATATAAGCTGCTTCTTTTAATTATTGAAGACTTATCTTCTGTTATAAAGTGACATTCGAGTCTCTTACCTTTTCTTTGGTGTCTATGTCTATTTCTTGTTGGAAGTGTTTTGTTATATATGAGGCAATTAGTTTCTCCCAAGCTGTCATTTAATTTTGTACTCTTTAATGATATCATCTGGTGACTATAAATTTTATTTTACTGTTTTCCAGCTTATGAATTAAAAAGTATTGTTGGTATAACTGGTGGGGGTCTCTTAGTACAGGCATATAAAGGAGCAGACACTGACTACCTCCAGGGCCGAGGCAGAGTACCTGAGGAAGGGAACGATCTGGAACTGTGACCCAAGGATCCTTCCAAAGCCCATTTTCACATCTCATTGGCATGGGTGGGACTGTGGTCCTCTGGAGAAATTCGCTGAGGGCTGTAGGCCAGCTGGTGAGCCAGCAGAAAGCTGGCTGGGCTGTGGGTGGGGCTCACTGAAAAACCACCTGAGGAATTATTACTAAAACTTGTTGGGCAGCTGCCCCCTGGGGTGCCAATGGAACTTGCTAGGAAGCCACCCTAGTACCCCAACGTGTTCCATTGACTGCCATGTCCCCTGAGGCCGGCAGAGAACACATTGGATATGGAAGTGGGAGGCCCCATTCTTCTTCCTGTGTCCCTCTACTGCCCTCTGCTGACAACACTGACCAGATGCCAGTCAGGCTCAGGAGAAATGTTTTCCAGGTCCCTCCCCAGTATCATCACAGCATGGGCAAGGAAGGCCACTGGGACCTGAATCTTGGCTTTGGAGGGGCCAGGTGGTGTGGACTGTGGATCTCTTCCTTCCTTAGGTGCTCCCCCTCAGGCCTGGAGGTAGCAGCTGTGCCTTCAGCTGTGAGGCCTGGATTTGGAGCTGAGGCAGTACTTTGTAAATGGCAGAGCCAGAGTAGATTCTTTCCTAGTAGTCTTTCTCCACAGGATTGTGGCTTCCTCTAGCCCACAGTGGTGTTCAGAGAATGCTTCCTCAGTGACGCTCCACAAACCGTCTCTTTGGGGGCTCTTGGCTTCGCACTGTGTAGAGTGCAGTGGGAACTGATGTTACAGGTTTTGCTGAGTCCTGAAGCCCTCAAACCTTCAAACATCTGGAGAGTAGGCTCACGGCTCTGAGCTTTATTATGCCCCCTATGGAGTCTGTGAGTCCCAGGCACTGAATGCATGCTTCTCTTTGGTTTCCTTTTCAGTTGGGCTGGGTAGCTCATGAGGCCACCCTCCTGACCAGGGCAGGTTCCACCCCTACCCAGTTCTCACCACCAGCCCTTGAGCAGCCAGCTCCATTTTGCTTACTCATTGTAGGCTTTACAGCCTGCATCTCTTCTGCTTGTCTTCCGAGGCCCCCAGCCTCCTCCCCTGCTGTTTGTTGGTAGCCTCATGCCCTCCTTGCACCCGAGCTGATCTTCAAGCCATGGCTTCCCCTGTGGGCATCTCACTTGCCTCTGCGTCCATCAGCCTGGCTCTGTCTCCTTGTCCAGACCACATTTGCCTATTTGCCTTTCTGTGTCTTGGAGGAGGCCTCATGTGACCAGCCCTCATTTGGGGGAGGGATGAAAAGATTGTTAGACCTTTGTTTTTGTGCGTGTGTGTGGGGGTGGGGGGGATTGAACCTACAGCCTTGTGCATGCTAACCACATGCTCTAGCACTGAGCTACACTCTCAGCTCCTCGACCTTGATGTTCTTAAGCTCTGGACTAAATACCTACTGGATTATCTAGTTCCAAAACATCTGAGGTGGGGTTTTGGTGTATTTTCCTCTGTTTTTTGTGTATTATCATTTTTCTTGCTTTTTTGATGTTGTTTGGTCACTTGTAAAGAATGGGACTGGGGTTGTAGCTCAGTGGTAGAGTGAGCACCTGCCTAGCATGTGTGAGGCACTGGGTTTGATTCTCAGCACCACATATAGATACATAAAATAAAGGTCTATCAACAACTTAAAAAATTTTTTAAAAAAGAATGAGATTTCTTTTTTCTTTTCATAATTAAGATTTTGTTGATTGGGCTGAGGATGTAACTCAGTGGTAGGGTGCAGGCCATGGGTCCCACCCTGGCACTGAAGAGCAAAAACAAAAACAGTGACTGAAAATAGTTTATGGGTTGTTTTGAAGAACATCAATACACAAGACATTCCAGTTTGTACACAGTTCTTAATGTTCTCTTCAAAAATCTAAAGTGCCATATAGTTGTGATTCTTTCTAAACAGGAATAAATTTTCAGCTTAAAATCTGAAGCCAAATTTGCCTAAAGAGGATATCAGGAAGCAGTCTCTTCAGATGTTGATAAACTGTTACGTCATGAGTCCTAGTAATTCACAGTATGTTATCATAAATACTACAAACACAAATATTCTGTTTTCCTTTCCTTCCCTGCCTTCCTGCCCAGCCTCTTCTTCCTTTCTCCAATCCTCTTCCGTCCCCTCCTCTTTCTTCTTCCTTTTCCTTCCCCTCTTTCAGTGGGAATTGAATCCAGGGCCTTAAGCCTGTTAAGCATGTGTGAGGCACTGGGTACATCAAGTACAACCTGCTTTACCACCAAGTACAACCCCAGCCCCAAACTAAAAAAATCAGCTTTTCAAAGTACATTAACAAAATGATTTGGAAAACTGGGTTGCCCTTGAGAGTGCATGTATTTCTGACCAGGAGAGCTAGGGTGAAGGGGCAGATTCTTTAGGAAACATTTGTATTACAACGACAGCAGCAGCAATGTGGGATTAGAAACCACTTCAATTTTTCAGGATGTATTAAATGCACAACTGACTGCACATTGCCAGGGGACTTTGTATTACAGGGTGTAAAAACTGCACCTCCTTATCTGTGGTCATTTAACCGGACACCCAGGACAAAGCCTTGCCAAATTCAATATCCCTCTGTTTTCTGATTGCACCAAAAAAACAGCCAGGAGATGATTTTACCTCTTACAAAGAAAGTGAAAAAGAAAGCATCTGCACTTTAAAAAATGGAATGAGGCAGGATTCTCTCTTTAAAAATGTTTCTAAGCCGGGTGCAATGGCAGATAGCTGTTACCCCACCATCCTGGGAGGCCACGGCAGGAGGGTCGTGAGTTCCACTGGGCAATTTCATGAGACCCTGTCTCCAAATAAAAAGTTGCTGAGGGCTGGGGTGGTGGCTTAGTGGTAGAGTGCTTGCCTAGCATGTTTGAGGCACTGGGTTTGGTTCTCGGCACCACCATATAAATAAATGAATAAAATAAAGGTCCATCAACAACTAAAAAAAAAAAATTTTTTTTTTTTAAAGTTGCTGATAAAGTGGCTGAGGAAAAAAGAAAATGTTTCTATAGCCAGTAAAGACTCACATTTACAAAACAGTTGGTAAGAATATTCCTATGGCTTGTACAAGAAGGGAGACAGAACCGGGCACGGTGGCACACGCCTGTAATCCCAGCACTGAGACAGGAGAATCCCGAGTTCAAAGCCAGCCTCAGCAATGGGGAGGCGCTAAGCAACTCAGTGAGACCCTGTCTCTACATAAAACACAAAATAGGGCTGGGGATGTGGCTCAGTGGTGAGTACCCCTGAGTTCAATCCCTGGTACCCAAAAAGAAGAAGAAGGGACACGGGGAGTGCTGATTAATCAGGGTATGTGTTGTTAATCACATTTCTTCTCTCCTGCTTCATCACCGCTGCACTCTCATTGATGGTGGTTTCTCCTTTTTTGCAGATAGAGCCTGAGTTTCTTGGTCAGCCACTTTGGCCTTTTGTACCCCTTCTTGTGTTGTCTACACCTTGATGCATCCTTTCCTGTTGCCTTCATGGCTTCATTTCCATGTGTGTCACAGGTTTGACTGACAGCCTCACTGGCCTCCTCTGGGCTCTCCTTTCTCTCCCATTCAGCTGAAGTGAGTGGACGTTCCTCTTGGGCCTCTTGGCAGTGCTACGTGCCGGCACACTGATTCTTTGTGAGTCTGCGCTGCCTGGCTTCTGCCTCTTCTGCTGCCCCAGCTGCTGGACCTGCGATGGGGGGGGCCAGGAATTGCTATTCTTAGTCTTGAAACACTGGGGCAGGGGTTTTTATTTTTCCATGGGCTATTCTGTTATCAGAGCCCAAGTGGATGAGGACTAGTCAGGTTATTTTGTCATCTGCCTTTCCTGGATGAGTCAGGTTCCTTTCTAAAGGAACCAGGGTCATGTAGAATGAGTAAGAGAGTTAAATTAAGCAGAGTAAGGAGGTGACTTCAGCGATCATCCTGTCTAACAAAAGGCCTGGTGATACAGTGAGGTTCTTCTCTGGAAAGTGAAACATTCTCACCAGCGTCACAACTGATAAATTGCGGGTGTGATTCATGGGCTTTGAAATATGTTAGTCTTAGAAAACAAAGTTGTTCATGCACCTTTCATTTTGATCTCTGGTCACTGTGATCTTGCAAATCCCTCAGGCTTGAAATCCTCCAGCACTATGGATGAGGTTGCTAGGTCTCCCTTCACCTCTTCACAAGTCCTTGTTTACCTTAGAGAAGTCCTTTCTCTTCCCCACCTTGGTTCAGAGCCTTGTTTCCATCCTTCAGAAATACCAAAGACTTAGGGGTTGTATTCACTACGTTTGTCTTCTTTGTTATTTTCTTCCTTATTGCCAAAGAAATTCATTCTGAGTGTAACTGCAAGATTAATCATTTAGAAACAGGCTTTCGTGGGAAGTTTGCTCTCTCATTGTTTGCCTGCTGCCATTGGCCCCCAGTGCCTGGACAGTTGCGTCCACATTCTGACTCAAGGTCCAATTCTCAGTCTTCTCGCTTTCTGCCCTTATCTCGACACACCCCTGCACACACTGTGCAATCTGGTGACTCATCCCTCAGGTGCACCTCAGCTTCCTGCCTTGTGCCTTTCTTCAGACCTCTTTGGAATGTCCTCCCCAGTCTACTGCAGCAAGATCATCCTTTCCAGTGGCTGTTCATGGTGCTTTCTGTTCACAAAGCCATTTCACATCCACACTGAGGCAGAGGTTGGACCTGGCTCCTTAGTTTCCTAGTGTGCTGAACATGGTTCCTTCCAGTGTGTAGAATCAAGGTTTTCTACAGGAATCCAGATTCTTTGGCCTTTGTGTGTCTTCCTCCTTGACTGCCTGCATCACATGTTCCATGGAGTATGAAAACGTTTGTTCTAGAAAGGACTTTCATAAACTTTTTTCCTCCTGCTGTTCCCAGGGAAAAGATTTTCAGAAGAACAGTGAGGCATTCTTTCTGCATGTTGTAGGACATTTAACTCTTCCTTGGGGCCATAGGAGTGAGTTTTTCATACAGAATACCAATTAATAACTAAGAAAACGATATTTGGCTCCATCTATGAACTTGGTGCTTTGTGTCTGTACATGCCCACAGTGGGCACACAGACCAATATGGATGTGGGATAGTTTTCCTCCTGGTTTTGCAGAGGGACTTTTTGGAGTTAGAGCAAGTAAAACTAAGGATTTTTCTTAGCGACTCAGGAAGGGGAGTGCTCCATGCTTGACTCTAACATTCCACAGACATTAGGCAGACACAACCTAGAATAAAATAAGCATCATTTTGTAATTCTGTCATGCATGCTGTATTTACTGTAGGGAGGCTGATAGTTACAGTCCTTCTCCTGTGAAAACCAGTACTGACTTCAGGCTTATTCTTCACCAAGTTCAAGCCTAATTAACTCAACGGAACTTTAGAACTTAGATGGGTCAAAGGTATAAAGTTTTGCAAACTTTTTCATTTCTGACTACTTTCCCCATGAGTGCAATAAGTATCCTAGAGAAACTTGGCAAGGAAGCCATTGATGGTGCTGCTGGTGGTGGAGTACTACTTTATTTCCCAAATCCAAACACTTTTGCTGGGAAATGTAGGTGGAGTGTGGTTTGAGGAGGCAGGTGGATATTTTGGAAAGTGATCTTCATTACTAGTGGAGGAACTGTAGGGAGCTTTGCAAATGGGAAATAACAAGATGCCATCCTTCCTAGTGTAGGTGGAAAGAGTCATTAGGTGGCAGTACATTTGGTGGTAAAAGGCACATAACTTTCTAGTCATTTTTAAGTGTATAATCAGTGGCATTAATTGCAGTTGTACACCCATTATCAATATCTGTTTTGAGAACTTTCCATCCTCCTAAACTGAAATTTGGTGTCCATTAAACACCACTCTCTCCTTTTCCCTATCCTTGGCAACCACCCTTCTACTTTCTGTCTCTTTGCATTTGACTCCTAGGTACCTCATACAGTAGAATATACAATATTTGTCTTTTTGTGACTGGCTTATTTCAATTAGAGTATTGCCTTCAAGGTTCATCCATGTTACATCGTGTAACAGATCATCCTTTTTTAAAAAAGCTGAATAATATTCCATTGTGTATATACACCACATTTTATTTATTCATTCATTTGTTGGTCGACCTTTGGATTGTTTCCATCTGGAATGTATAATTGTTTAAAGACAAAAACAACAGGAGGTTCAGTTTCTCAGCCCACCCACCATGGTTTTGGACATCTACTGGATAAATGGGCTTGTTACCAGGATCTTGTAGCCTGGCTTCAGTCAGTGACCCTGAGTGATCCAGCTAGAGCACTGGGGGTCTTCCCTTTATCTGCTCTGTGTACTTTGGGTTAGAGTTAGTTTCTGTGACTTGTTTATTCATGTATATCTCCTGGGAAATGGGGTATTCTGTCTTCCCCCAGTGTTGGGGGCCCAGGATTGGTTCTGGGTGTTCAGCCATCCTCCATGGTCTATTTTCTGACTGGGCATCTTCTCTTAGTACCCTTCAACCCCAACTCCAGGCTTTAAATGCTTTTTATCACTGGTCACCCCTCGTGTAGGCCATATTTCCCTGGCCCCATCCTCTAACTAGTCCCTCTACCCCATGCCCTGGCTAGTCCCTCCACCTGGATGCGTGGGACCTGTCACAACCAAGTCTCTACCAGGTACCACCTGCATTTTGACTCTACAAGGCTGAGTGTGCAATTTTAGTGGATATACTTACAATCTATCTGCTATGACACTGGGATAAAATTGTCTTGACTTTTGAGGCCTGTTGTGAGTGGAACTAATTGCTTCATATTTTTGTTAGTTCTTTGAATTTTGTGTATGGCACTGACTTGCAGCAAATAATTGCCTTTTTGTGGGGGGAGGTGCAGTTTACCAGGGATTGAACTCAGGGCACTCAGCCACTGAACCACATCCCCAGCCCTGTTTTGTATTGTATTTAGAGACAGGGTCTCGCTGAGTTACTTAGGACCTCACTAAGTTGTTGAGACTGGCTTTGAACTCGCAATCCTCCTGCCTCAGCCTCCGAGCCACTGGGATTACAGGTGTGTGCCATTGCACTCATCTAAATAATTGCTTTTTAATGAAAGAGTTTGGTTGTGAGAGCCCAGGCTTCCATCATAGGCTGCCTCATGAGCACTTTGGGCTGAGTTTTGGAGAGGTTATCGTCGGGTTACCCGAGGCCTATGATCAAAGAGCAGTGAACTTTCAAACCACACTGATGATCTGGAAGCATTTCTCCCACCCCCACTGGGTTTCTTCGCAGGTTGTAAATAAAGCTTTGGGGGGTAAAACAGGAGTTGGCAGACTTTGTTGGAACTATTCAACTAGTAAATATTTTTGCCTTTTTCGTTCATAGGACTCAATGCTGCCCAGTAGCAATGTGTCAATGAGTAGGTATGGCTCTGTTCCAGTAAAATTTTTTTTGCAAACAACAGCAGCAGCAAGAAGGCAGCTGGCTGGATTGGGCTCACTAGCCACAGTTTGCCAACACTTGTGTGGAAAATAGGCTTATCAACTGGGGTAAATTTCTCAGGTAGACTGGGGTGAATCGCTACCAAGTTGTATTATTACAGTATAAGAAAAACTGATTAAGGATTTAAAAATCAAGCTTTCTCAGTGTGAAAATGATCATCAAATGGATATCATTCAAGTGTTTTTCTTTCTTTGTGTGTTTGTATGCACAGTGCTGGGGATCAAACCCAGCATATGTGCACACTGTGCAAGTGCTCTGCCGTGGACCCATATCCGCAAATCCACTCAGGCTTTTCAGGAGTCATTTAAGACATGTTCAGAGCACATTGTTTAGCACTGAGTAGTAAACATCTTAGTATACACAGCATAGTATAATAATCTGACTAAAAAACAGATGATAATTGCTAGTAGAGGTGGAGGACTTAGTACCTCCATGCAGTGGAAGGTGTTGCAGTTGCTTTGGAAAATAATCTGGAAGTTCCTTAAAATGTCAGGCATAGTTGCCATGGGATCCAGCAGTTCTACTTCTAGGTACATACCTGACAGAAATGAAAAAGTGTCCATGCAAAATGTGTATACCAGTGTTCAGGGCACATTGTTCCTAATAGCCAAAAGTGGAAACAACTCGTCTATTAGCTGATAAATGGATAAGCAAAATGCAGCTTATTCATACCATGGAATTTTATTCAGCCATAAAAAGAAATGAAGTACCAACACATGCAATAATATGGATCAACCTTGAGGGCATTATGCAAAATGAAAGAAGCTAGACAGAAAAGGCCACATACTGTATGATTCCATTTATGTGTATTTTCCAACTTAGACACATCTGTAGACACAGAAAGTCCCTTTATTAGTGATTGCCAGGGCCTGGGAGAATTGGAAAGGGGTTGCTAATGAGCTTGAGCTTTCTTCTGGGGTTAGGGAAATGTTCAGAAATTGATAGTGGCAATTGTTATACAGCTCCATGGATAATAAAAGTAGCCCCAAATTTTTGTTTGGATAAAGGAAATTTAGAAAATGAAACTATTTTTGGAGTCTATATTTTGTTATGTTTGTTTCTGAACTTTTTCATTCCCCTCAGGGAACAGCCCCCCACTTGCTCGGGGAAGCAAACCCGGTGATGGATGGGGTGAAAGAGGTAGTGTGTTTGTGCATCACAGGTTCGCTCAGGAGGGACTTGTTCAGCCTCCAGGGCCATGGTCACTCTAGACTTCCTAGCCATAGATGGGTCCTTTCACTTGTGGTAAATCGTGAAGCCAGTCTGGAGGACCCATGAGCTGCGTATACCCCCAGGAGTAGTATTTCGGGTTCTTCACTTTTTCTCAGTAATCACTTGCTTCTTCATGAGGCTCATAGGGTATGTTTCTTTCTCTGTTACAGATTGAAGAAGGAAGTAAAGCTGCAGCTGTGGATAAGTTGCTGGCCGGAGACGAGATTGTGGGCATCAATGACATTGGTCTCTCAGGGTTTAGGCAGGAAGCCATTTGTCTGGTGAAAGGATCCCATAAGACCCTTAAGTTGGTGGTCAAAAGGTAAGATCTGTGCCTCATATTTACCAAGACAAGCAGAAGTGTCTGTTCCTTCTATACATGGTGTAATATTTGCATATAGCTTACCCATGTCCTCCTGTACACTTTAAGTCATCTCTAGATTATCTGTAATACCTAACATAATGTAAATGCTCTGTCAGTAGTTACTGTATTGTTTAGGGAATGTTGGGGGAAAAGTCTATAGATCTTTAGTACAGATGCATTTTTTTGTGTGTCTATAAATACTTTTTGTGTGAGTGTGGTGCTAATGATTGAACCCAGGGCCTTGTGCATGCAAGGCAAGTACTCTACCAACTAAGCTATATCTCAAGTCCTGCAAATACTTTCTTTGAAAAAAAAAAAAAAAAATCACCCAGAGTCAGTTATAGATGTAGAACCTGTTGGTGATGGAGAGCTGTGACTGTAGGGAAAGGATGAACCCAACATCAAAAATTTAAAATCTCTCATATTTTATTACTATTGATTTTTTTTTAAAAAATTAGATCTATTGAGTTCCTATACTTTTCTTTGACAATATGTAGATTATTTTCTTTGCAGACAGAAAGCTATGCTTGTGCTCCCAGTGAGGTGATGTTGTTACTTGCTGTTTACACAAGGTGGCAGGCTGCTGGTTTTAGTTTTTATGCTGGAAAGAGAGTGCTGCCAGCAGCCAGAGGTCTAGTGCTGTTCTGAGGTCTGGAGGAGCAAGCTGCTTATTCCTACCAATAAAATTGTTGGTAGAAGTGTGGATGATTCTCAGCACGCAGGGGATATGATGCTTTTATACACAGGGATGACCATGATACTCCTGGGCATCACCCAGGAGCTTGTTGTTCTTAGAAATAATTCTCTACATTTTGTATTTGGCTGATTGAAAGCAAGCGTCTGCGTGTCCTTTTTGACTGAATTAATACATTCTTTCAAAGGCTGGCAGTAAATTTTAATAAGTAAATTGAGTCAAGCCTTTATTTCAACGTTTTAGCACAGACTGGAAGATATAATCCCAAAGGGTGTGTGTGTGTGTGTGTTTTGCTTGCCTTAAATAGCATCTAGGATGGAGGTTCAGAAATGAGAACGAGAATATGTTCCTTGGCAACTTCATTTATCTGCTTCACCTCTTTAAGAGGTGCATGCTATTCCTGAAGACCCTTTCAACAAATTCTTGTAACTCATAATGGCAGTTTCTGAGCCTTTTGGAGAGGGTGGGCTATGAGAGGCACTGTCATTCCTCAGGAGCTACCGCAATAATGCTTAGAAGGCTGTCCATTGATTCCCTGAGACTCTCAAAGGATAGTGATGGGAAGAGAAACATATTTATTTTTTAATTAATTAATTTATTCTAATTAGGTATATATGACAGCAGAATGCATTTTGATTCATTGTACACAAATGCAGCACAAGTTTTCATTTCTCTGGTTGTCCATGATGTAGAATCACCCCCATTATGTGCAATCATACATGTACCCAGGGTAATGATGTACATCTCATTCTACCATCTTTCCTGCCCCCATGTCCCCTTCCCTCCCCTCCTTCCCCTTTGCCCAAAGTTCCTCCATTCTTCCCGTACCCCCTTCCCCCATTATGGATCAGCATCCATTTATCAGAGAAAACATTTGGCCTTTGGTTTTTTGGGATTGGCTTACTTTGCTTAGCATGATATTCTCCAACTTCATCCATTTACCTGCAAATGCCATAATTTTATTCAGGGAGAGAAACTTATTTTTGCAGAGATGAGACAGGAGTTATTAACTATCTCTGTGGCTCATCCCAGCCCCTAGATGGATGGCAGTTCCCCTCTTCTTCTGTCTCCTCTACCTTCCTGGTTCCAGGTTGCCACTGTCACCAGGGTTTTTCTGTGCATCTGAATTCCTAGATGGGGAGTTTTTGAGTCAGAAGATAAATGCATTGTGAACTTTGATAGACATTCCAGAGACCTTAGATTACTAGCTTTTCTGCATTGTTTCTTGTACAGAGTCTTCAATTTGTTTGTTTTGCTTTTCTCTATGAATGTGATAGGTGAAAAATTGTTTTATTATATACATTTGCATTTCTGTCACTGTTAAGTGAAACTGGGCATCTTTTCATGTGTTTAGATGTACAATATGTATAATTCTTTGTTCAGCTAGAGGTACAATAGTATGAAACCTTTTCAAGGAAAAGCACCTGCACCACCTGAGAGGGAAAGAGGAGGCCATAGGGCACCTGCTGGCTGATTTAGCTGGGTAGGTATTAAAAAGACTCTAAGGAAAGGGGACTAAACTTTTTTGCCCTGAAGGATTGATGGGAGCCATTATGTAAAACTCCACTTTGTATTTTACACTCAGTTTTCCTTCAAATGAGGAGAATACAGATTATGAGATTTAGATAGAATTTAATTTTTTTTCCTTCTTCTTTTTTTTTTGATACTAGAGATTGAACTCAGGGGCACTCGACCACTGAGCCACATCCCCAGCCCTATTTTGTGTTTTATTTAGAGACAGGGTCTCACTGAGCCATTTAGCACCTCACCATTGCTGAGGCTGGCTTTGAACTTGCGATTCTCCTGTCTCAGCCTCCCAAAGTGCTGGGATTACAGGCATGTTCCACCACGCCCGGCAGAATTTAATATTTTAACGTGCAGAACAATATATAAAAACAAAGCAATTTATTCACACATTTATTTTCAAACACACTTTTAATAACGTATTCAGGTATTCTAAAATCTATCAAAATAATTTTGTATTACTTTTCAATAATATATGTAGGTAGTTCCCCCTCTTCCCCCAAATGAGCAGAAAACAAGTCTGACATGGTGATTTGTTCAGAGATGTGAAGGAAGGGCTGGGGATGCAGCTTGCTGGTAGAGCACTTGCCTAGCCTGCACAAGGCCCTGGGTTCCATCCCTAGCACCCCCCCCCCCCCCCCCCCCCCCCAAGTCATATTTGGAGTTTAGTATTTAGGTCAGTGGTAGAGCACTTGCCTAGCACACCCAAGGCCCCGAGTTTGGTCCTCAGCCCCTGAGCAGGGGAAAACTAAGATGTGAAGGAAATTTTTCTAAGCCATTAAATTAATTAACATTAGGATTTGTTGCTGTTGTCCAGCACATGGTGAATGACTGCTGTTAAAGATGTACATAATGAGAACTTGTAAAACTCTTTCTGTATTATAAAAGCACTAGTGAGTGCTTGTGCTTTTAATTGGTGAGGGTGGTAAACTGGGGATTGAACCCAGAGACACTTGACCTCTGAGCCACATCCCAGCCCTTTTTACTTTTTATTTTTAGAGAGGGTCTCACTAAGTTGCTAAGGCTGGCTTTGAACTTGGAATACTCCTGCCTTAGCCTCCTGAATTGCTGGGATTAAGGCATGTGCCACTGCACCTGGCATAAAGTTGTTCTTAAAGCTGGAACATGTATTCTTCTCTATCTAAATTTTAATCTCCCACCATCTTCTTTCTCCATCCACAAACAACCACTAATCTGCTTCTGTCCCTGTGGATCCGTTAGCATTGATTAAGCGTTTCATGTAGAGCTCCAAGACTGAGTGTGCTAAGGTAGGGTGTAGTTCGGTGGTAGCCTACGTTTAGAGGCCCTGTGTTCAATCCCCAGCACCAGGGATGGGGATACGTATCTAGTTAACACAGAACTATTGCATATTGCCCTACTTAAAAGCTTGATCAGGGGCTGGAATTGTGGCTTAGTGGTAGAGCGCTTGCCTTGCATGTGTGAGGCACTGGGTTCGATCCTCAGCACCACATAAAAATAAAGATATTATGTCCATATTCGACTAAAAAAATATTAAAAAAAAAAAAAAAGCATGATCAAATGGTAGATTAGGTGGTCCAGTCCTTATGTCAGTGCACCTGCCCACCTCAGGTGCCTAACTGGTACCTGTGTTTAAAGCGTATGTAGCCAAGGGTTTTTTTTTTTTTTTTTTTTGGTACTGGTGATGAAACCCAGGGTTTCTCTGCCATTGAGCTACAGTCCCAGCCTTTTTTGTGTGTGTGGTGTCGGGGTGGGGGGTAGGGCAGAGTCTTGCTAAATTATTGAGACTGGCCTTAAATTTTCTCCTGCGTCAGCCTCCCAAATTGCTGGGATTACAGGTGTATGCTACCATACACCTATATGTATGTTTACATAGAGGTGTAAACATTTGAATAGTAGTTCAACCACAAGCTCCCTCCCCCCTAATGACAGCTGCTCCTTGTCTTGTCTTGTATGCTTGTTTCATCTTTGGGGACTAAGCTGCTGGTATAGGATGAGGTGGTTACGGAGTGGTGGGATCTTGTTTCATGGAAGGTCATCATCGAGAAGCCATGCGTGAAGCTTGGGTTGTGGCTCAGTGGTAAAGCCCTTGCCTGGCATGTGTGAGGCACTGGATTCGATCCTCAGCACTGCATAAAAATAAATAAAAGGGGTTTTTGTGTTTATCTACAACTAAAACATTAAAAAATAGTTTAAAAAAAAGAAGAAGCAGCCGCCATGCCTGGGAAGACATAGAGATCTCTCTCTCTCACTGGTAAAGATTCTTTCCCAGTTGATTTTTTTTTTTTTTTTTTGGTACCAGGGATTGACGCCAGAGGCACATAACCACTGATCCACATTCCCAGCCCTGTTTTGCATTTTATTTAGAGACAGGGTCTCGCTGAGTTGCTTAGGGCCTTGCTAAGTTGCTGAGACTGGCTTTGGACTCACGATCCTCCTGCCTCAGCCTCCCAAGCCTCTGGGATTACAATTGTGTGCCACTGTACTCTGCTCTTTCCCAGACAGATGAGAGGGAATGCTTCCTCTCTCCCAGGCAGGGTGACCAGGAAGCAAAGTGCTTGTATTAGTCATTCCCTCCAACAGCACATGTGTTCTTGGCCATGTCCAGGTAGTATCTGTGGCCCATGAAACAGGGCGGATGGATAGATGAGTAACTATCTTGGAGTTGATCAGCTGTGGGTTAGAAGGAGAGCTGAGAGTCAAGCATCTCTGTCTTCCCCTTCTCCCTCTCGGGTGGTTTGTTCCTTTGTCTTTGCTTTGGTCAAGGAAATGCACCTTTGCAGGAAAGTTCAGGGAGGACACATAGCCATTTGTTATGTGTTTGTCTCTGTGCAATTATCATCTGTAGTGTTTCTGTAGGTGCCCAGGCCCATGCCTGGAGATCTTGATAGGCAGGTCTGGAAAGGACCTGGGCTCTGTGATCTTGGAAGGCCACAGCCTGTCTTGCTGGGTGGAGTGGTGGTTTTGTTGCTCACTGTCTTAAGTAAATGTGCTTGGAGAGAAGGCTAAGGACAGAAATGGGGAGGCATTTCAGCCTCTAGATAAGCCAAGGGACAGCACCTAGATGTGGGGCTTGTCCTGTTTCCTCAGTGCCAGAGATCATATTGTTACTGTTGCTCTCTGATGCTCCCAAATGGTCGTTAAGAGTTTGGGGACACATCACCTGTTTTTCTAAATCCAGAGGCAGATTACTACAACTTCAGCTCCTAAAAAGTACCTGTATTTTCAAATGCCCTAGGGATATTTCTATTAAATATTACATCATAAATTATTTTCTAAAGCTTAAAATTACCCTTTTGATTTTTTCCCCAAATTTACATTATAGTATCTTTTTCCTTTTTCAACAGGATGTATATCTGCCACTCCATCCTTAATCCCGCTGTATTTTTTCTCGACTCCAACCTGAGTTGCACGCAGTTTTGTTGGGGCATAATTGTCCATAGGGTTGATTCGTGTTATTCTCTGCCACTTTGCTGGTGCCCTTAAACCTTTTGTGGACCTAATTATGTCCACTAAGCTTGCATTCAGGAGCGGATTAACACCAAAGGGGGACGGCAAGTCTTTGTGCTGGAGGCTGTAAGGGTTACTGAGACGCTGTCCAGTGGTTACATATTTGAAGAAACAAGACTTCAGATGGAATGACAACCCTTTTGCTTGTTCAGAATGAGTTTCTTGCCACATGCATACCTTCCCCGATGTTATACAAAGTCGTGTTGACTTCTGCTTTAAACTGCCACTGTGCAATGCTCCCCTCTATCCCTGGCTCCATGGAGCTGTCCTGGAGCAGGGGGCCCTGTGGCCCCAACACTGATCACACAGATGTTCCTGGGAGCCGCTGTTTAAGGAGTAAGGGGCTGGCTGAGACATCAGCAGGTTGCGTCTTTCCCCTCCTTTCCAGAGACCTCTTCATGGGGAAGAAAGTGTGTGTGTGTGTGTGTGTGTGTGTGTGTGTGTGTGTGTGTGTTTTCATGTGTTCATGTGTGTGTGTTCAGACTGTTTTTTTAGAGGATATGCTCCTAGTGGAGGGTGCTGGGGGGTGTCAGGTGAAACCCTGCTTTGGAGGGTGCTCTGACATTTGCTCATGGTTATGGGGTGGGTAGTTCTCAATTCGGTGAGCCTCTGGAGGCTTATGTGTTTATTTTCTGTTTAACATAAATGAGATACTGAGGTTTACATCAGATGAATATCCTGACTTGTTTGGGCAATAGTACAGTATTGTTTTTATTAAGTTAAATCAAGAGAAAAAAGTAAACCACATAGATCAGAATTATTTTACTTGGGGTTTCCTTCTCTTTGGGGTTAGTCTTAGTGTGTGGCTTAAGTAATTTAATCAGGTGGCTCTGTTGATTATGAGAGATGTTTCATATTCTAAATCAAATAGAGAACAGTAGATTATTGTTTTTCAATTCTTTCTTTATTCATTGTGATAAATGAACCAGGCCTTTAATGAAATATATACTGATAACCAAGGCATGCGAATGATGTTTATAAAGTTGAGTTTGGAAACATCGATGGCTTCTAATATGTTAACACACATAGCATTTCATTTATTTTTGTTTATTTGAGATTCTAGGGGAATGTGAATGCTGCATAACTGGGTTCACAGCGTACAGATTAAGTGCATTTGGAGGTTTAAAGAATTGAGAAATTAATCACAGCATAATAATGATGTTAATTTTTCTCTTTTTCCTTCCTGCTGCTAGAAATTGAACCTATGGCCTCATGCATGCTAAGTACCTGCTCTACCATTGAGCTACCACCCTAGCCCTTTTTTTTTTTTTATTTAAAGGAGTAGCTTTAATGAAGCCCACCTAATTCACAGCCCCTGGCTTTAGGAGATAAAGTTTCTCTGTGATGACCAAATTCCAAGTTGGAAAGAGAAGTGTCTTGATGAGGTGTGGAGAGAAGCCTCCAGAGTGTCCTGTTTTGAGATTTGTGAGTGCTAGGATCCTGGGGCCTCCCTGGGCTCTGACCTCGTAATGGGCTTGACTGGCAGGAGGCCTGTGTTCAGTTTATGTCCAGTGTTACACCCAACCTCATTGTCACTCCTAAGGGACAGGTGGCTCTCTGAGGCTCTGTCCACCCCACTGGACCCACTGAAGGGTCCTCCTCTCTGCCTGCCCTGTCCTCAGCTACAGCTGCACCTGTGGGCCCCGGCTCCTCTGTGCTGTTTTGTCCAAGTGGAAATGCACTTTCCGCTTGTTGCCAAGGGGTGGGGAAGAGGCAATGTTGGTAGAGCTGGGAGCAGATGGCTGCCAGAGCGGTCATGAAGTGTGCATAGATGTCACTTCTTAGAACTTGACCATCAAGCCCAAAGTCTAACCGTGAACACCCCTTGAGTCCAAGGCAGGGAGTCTTTGGGGGAGAAAGAAGCCCAATATTTAGCAGTGGCATTTTGTAGAAAGCAGGGGGCATGCATTACTATTTTAAAAAGCCTGAGTTTGGTTCAGTTCTGCATTGCCTTCTTCATTTAGGTAGAGAATATGCTAAACACACGAATTGCTTCATGCCACACCCTTCCCTTGGAGTTTGTCATCCCCACACCCTCATCAAAACCACCTGGGAGCTTGATTTTATCATGAAAGAAAGCCAGTTGGTGGCAGTTGAGAGTCCAAAGGCCTCTTGAACTGAACGAAGTGGTATCATGGACATGTGTTGAGGAGGTATTTGCTGAAGGGTGACCACTGCAGCACAGCTGTGGTTGTGAAATGTATTCATCAGACAGCTCAGGTTATTCCTGTGTTGAGACTCTTGGTGGTCAGGTGGGGTAGTCAGTGTCTTGGATGTCATGGGGCACGGCAGGTAGAGCTGCCTTTCATCAAGGAGGGCTGTACTGTTGAGTCTGTTGTGGTGGGATTGCTTGCATTTAATAAGATAAATAAGATAGAGTAAGGTGGTTTGTCTGCAGCCATAGTAAAATGACAAAAAAAAAATAATAATGAGTTTACAGACCTTGCTTGAGCATTTCTACTTGAATTTTCCAACTATGACACTGTAGTTCATAGTTTTCATTTTTGTAGTGCTGGGGCTGGAACTGAGGGCCTCAAGTATGCTAGGCAAATACTGTACCACTGAGCTACATCCCCACTCCCTGTGATTCATTACATTTAAGGATAAAGAGGGCCATTCTGTGAATTGATGCTTACGCAAGGCAAGGGTGCCTTCCATCCTTAGTGATACTATATGATTAAATAGGTGGACATTTTTATCAGCCAGTTAGCGAGAGGACTGGCAGTTTACCATAGTGACAGTACATGTATGGTATTATTGAATAGTTCTCCAAGTATGTAAAGGATCATAAAGAGTGTGGATTAAATGATAGGCTTCCTTTGGAGAAATATTATTTCTACAAAAATCTATTTCTATTAAAGAACATTAAATATTGTTTAATCAGAATTGTTTCTTGTTTCTCTTTTCTTTTCTTTTTTTTTTTTTACCCCTGAACTACATCCCCAGCCGCCTTCTTATTATTTTTTTAATCTTGAGAGGGAATCTAAATTGCTGAGGCTGCCTTCAAACTTGTGACCCTCCTGCCTCAGCTTCCTCAGTCACTGGGATTACAGGCATGCGCCACTGCACCTGGTCAGAGTAGCATTTGGCTGTTGCCACATTCTGTTAACCTCCAGCAGCAGGGCCCATACTTTGTATTCAGATGAATTCTTGGTAAATTTCTTGGACCTTGTTTTTTCCTGACTTAATAGCAGAGTGCCATCTCTTTCCACAGTCCTGGCTAACATTTCTTTGCCACTTTATGACTAATGTCTTTCTTGGGTTACTTTCCTTAAACTTCACAGCTATCTCTACTCCTTGTTCCTTTCTCTAAGAAAAATGTCTTCTTAACTTAGTGGCTTTTAACCTTGGGATGCTGAAAGTAACCGCAGACTCCACAAAGGGAATTTGAGGACAAATCATGAAAATGCAGTTAATTAGCATGACTTTGGATGATAGGCAGAATTCCAGTACAGGCTTGGTAGATGAATGTCGTGGGGTCGCTTTCCTTTTTTTTCACTTTTATTTACATAGATTGGTCTCTTTATATGTACCATTTGTTATTTATCATTATTTTTGCAGTGCTGGAGATTGAAGCCAGTGCACACATGCTAGGCGAGCCCTATATGTAGCATTTGAAGGACAGCAATTTACAATCTCTGGTTGCTTTTTTTTTGCATAGCTTTTCCCTTATTTTTAAATTTTTTGAAACTTCTCGGTCTTTATTCTTATGTTAAGGCTCATTGGCTCTGTTGCTAACGCTTAGGGCTGTTTTGTGATACTAGTGGCTGCACATTGAATGTCTTTGAGTTTCATTGCCAGCACATCTGTTCTGTTGAAGTGTAGTAGGGATGTTGTGTTGGTGCCTTTTTAGACAGTTGGATGGGTGAGGAATGTGCTTTTGGACTCAGGTGGCTTGGGTACCGAGAAAGTGGGCTTTTTCTTTCCTTCTCAACATTAGTAGGCTCATAGAAATGAACATGTAAAAGCTGATAGAAGGAACAAGTCACTTGGGTCTGCTCCAGCCCCACATCCTGGTACAGTGTTCATTTTGTGTCATTCCACTGGCAGTGGATCCTGCCAGAGTTCTGGAAGAAGCACCGGAGGCTGCAATCAGAAGCTCGGGCTTGCTTGTTCTTGCTGGGGGATAAGAGAGGAAAGCTGCTGGGCTGAGAAGCTCTCCAAAGCTTTCAACCTGTGTGAATGCTGCTGTCTTTGCTGAAAATGCGACTTTGATGTCTTATATCAGTTTCAGCTACAAGGTCATTTGGGAATTTTTATCTTTCCTTATTTTCATGTATAAAGTCAGGAACTACTTGATTCTTATTCTCAGCTCTTATCAAGCATGACGTCACTCATCATGGCGTTTGTCTATACCACTGTCCGGGAAGAGAATGCACTGCCGTGTAAATTTTCTCTCAATGCCATTCGGGACTAGTCTGCCTTTTTCTTATAGTAAACACATCCACAGGGATTTGCCCTTTAGAGCATCTCTTAATACACATATTTTGTACATTCATTTAACTTGTGTAGAAGCACTCCAGCTGGGCACTGAAGTCATTCCAGTAGGTCATGCCTTCTGGAAGCCCACAACTGAGTGGGCCAGTAAGGCATGAACCAGAAAACTCCAACAAGTGGTGACTCCAAGAGGAGAAGAGGGTGGGTGCAGACCTCAAGACAGCCTTTCCTGAGGACAGGGCAGTGCAGCTGTCCTTCTAAGGCCAGGTTTGAGATGTAGATCACAAACCTTTGTGAGCCATATGAGATGTGCCCAAACTGGAAACCAAAGCTGTCAGTTTAAAAAAGAGTGGCAAAGGGGAAGAAGTAAAAGGGAGGCTTGGGAGGGGGAGAGGAAAGATAGTGTGGGGTTAGAGTAAACACACTTGACCCAACAAATCCCTGAGATCCTGACACTGGTCCTGAGAATTGACTTTGTCTACAAGCCCCCCGGTGATACAGCAGGCCCAGGCTATGCTTTAATGAACTGTCGGGCTATATGTTGGAGGGCCTGGGAGCATGGACATCCTTCTGTGGAGCAGCTGATGGTTCTGGAGTATGGGAGGGAGGAGATCTGGCTAGAGCTGTGCTACTGGGAGGTTAATTTGGCACATGATAGAGATAGACCCAGGGAAGGAAAGGCCTTCCAGAGGCTTGGCAGAAGGGGGGAAGCACAAGGTCTGAAATAATTAGATATATGCAATTGCCAGGGTCTAGCTATTTTCCCTCTTTCCCCACCCCAAGTATTCCAAAGCATCCTGCTTGCCTGTGCTCTCTCTATGGACTTGCCCTTCTAGGCCCATGCACCCTGTCTACCCTTTCCAAACCCTAGAGCTTCTTCCAGTCACTGAGCCCCTGAAGTATATTCAGTTCTTCCCTACCCTGCCCTTTATAACAAGGCTTTTCCAACCTCTGATTCCTGGAAGACCAAGAAGTCTTCCCTTACCTGAGTGCAGGCCAAGAGTATCCCCACCACTCTGAAGGTCCCTCACCCCCCAGCTGACCAGCCTCACCTCCAGCCAGCACTTCCTGTTACTGTCAACTAATTGGGGAGGGGGGTGTGTTGGAACACAGTTATATTTATTTTAGGAGTTGGTATATCTTTGCTTTCTTCTAAAAGTTCGTGAAAATATCTCAACACTAATAAGATTTTTTTTTTCTTTTTGGAGGATAGGGAAGGAATTCTGTCCTTCAGTATGAATAATAAAGATTTCACTGAAGCAGCTCTTCTGACAGTAAAATGAAACAGAATATTTGACATCTAAACCTGTTTTGCTTCATTGTCAATGACATCTTAGCATTATTTTTGTATTTTTGGTCTGAACCCTGACTTTAAAAAAATCCCTAAAGTTTACCTAGAATATAAAATTGTTTTTAAAAATTACAGTAATTTTTACCATGAGCCTGAGTCCTGTCCTCAGCACCATGGGGGAAAAATAAGTTAAAGTTAAATCAATTTTGGTGTGGAATTTATGGGTTTGTGGAAAAGGATTTCAGGGAAACTCTGAAAATTCTGCCCCCTCCTCTTTGTAACAAGGATTGAACCCAGGAGTGCTTAACCACTGAGCCACATCCCCAGCCCCTTTTATTATTGAGACAGGATCTCACTAAGTTGCTGAGGCTGGCTTTGAACTTGCAATCCTGCCTTAGTCCCCTGAGTTGCTGGGATTCAGGCATGTGCCACTGTGCCCAGCCTTTCATTTTTTGTAACGAATCATTAGAACATCATTGGAGAAACCTTTGCTATTTATTTTGTGGTGTGGGGAAGTGGGTATAAATTTGGTGCATTCAGAGGCCCCAGCATCAAAGTGCCTGGCTGCCCTACCATGGCATATACTGCAGAATGTCATCGTACCTGCGCTTCCGTGGATCGGGTGGTTTAAATCCACTCAAGTGTGTATCTTGTTGAAAAGGGAATCTGAAATCTCCTGTGCTTTAAGCTTGGGTGCTGCCTGGAAGTGGGTGAAACAGAGGGAGCGGGACCATTAGTATGAATGGGCTCTAGGTGGCGCCAGAGCACTCTGTCCTCAACTCCATGGGCCTTTGAATAGGAACCAGCATGCAGGAGCTTCTCTCCAAATCCAACTGTTGCTGGGCATCAGAAGTGCTAATGAACAGAAACCATCCTGGCCCTTGCTTGAGTCCCAGATATGTTCATGATGGAACAGGAAATTCAGAGAATGTGAAAAAGAGCAATATATATGGGGGAAATTTCCCTGCCCCCAATACCTGTGGCATTTTCAGTGCTAGACAGAGGAGGGTAACCCTTTTTGCCATGCATCTTTGCTCTATGTTAGGTAGCCCTGATGAGTGCCCTCATTGCAGACTGTGTCTTTGTGAAATAGGTACTGTATCTGTGCATCGGCTTTTTACAAAAGAGCTTCCGGGTGGGTTTGCATTCCTTCCTTGCCTCACAGAGCATTGCTCATTATTTTTGGACAGCTCCCAAAGACATGAGCCGGGTGAGATGCATTTTATGAAAGTACTAGAAGTTCACTCTCCTTAGCATCAGTATGGAACAAGAAACATTTTGATCAGATAAGGCTAGCTGTTCAAGTCCACATTAGATGGAAGCTGAATATGGTCATTATAGAATAAACTTGAGGGCAAAAGAGTAAATTTGAAATGTTTTCATTAATTATTATAAGTTCTTTAAAAGCACAATCTTCAGGTTTTCACAGGTAACATTCCTTCAGGGATGGAATTGCTTAGCCCTGTCAGTTGCTAGATTGCTTCTATGGTCACCATCCAGTTCACTTACAACACTGAATAAATAAGTCATCATTTTCTTATGAGGTCATTGGAAGGCTGAGGGTTTATTTTTACTGTTTTGATTTTTTTTTCTTATTCTGCTAGTGTAGATTAATGTTACCACCACACTGCTATCCCCTCTGATAGTAACTGAGCTTAAGATTTGACTTCACTTCATACTCAAATTTGAGGGTTTAGTGCCTGGGGACGGTGCATTTTCTTCTACAGATCTGAATCTGAAACTCTGTGTACTTGGGAAGGAAGGTGTTTGCTGGATATTTTTACAAGCAGACTTATAATTGTTATCCTCTGTTTCAGTCATTTTTGCTACATCAGAGGTCACCCTGAGCTGGGCACGGTGGCGCACATGTGTAACCCCAGCACTTTGGGAGGCTAAGACTGGAGAATTGTGAGTCCAAAGCCAGTATCAGCAAGGGCGAGGCGCTGAGCAACTCAGTGAGACCCTGTCTCTAAATAAAACACAAAATAGGGCTGGGGATGTGGCTCAGTGGTCTACTGTCCCAGAGTTCAATCTCCGGTCTCCCCATCCCCCCCCCAAATTACCCTGAAATTAGTGGCATAAAATAGGATTTCCAGCTATGAAATTGCATGACCACAGAGCAGTTGACCTGTAGGTAGGTACCTAGAAGCGTACAATATACTAAGGCTGGTTATTTTAAGATTAAAAATTTGCTGAAGATAGTCCCCCAGCAGTGGTTATTTGCACTTGAAGGGCAGGTGAGGATGCAGGACATTCAGTTTTAATTATTCACATATATTTTGTGAAGACAGACTTTATCACTAATATTTTTACTTGTGCTTGCTAATGATAACTTTTCTTCAAGAATATTCATTCTGCCCATGGAGCATTGCTGCCCAACTGATCCCAGATAGAACCTCAGGCATTTCTGTGGCAGGGTGCAAAGAGTATCACCACAAGTGTTAGACATGTCCTTTTCTCAGCCTTCTTTTTCTTCCTCTTCACTTCTAGTTTCAGTCATTCTAGTTTATTTCCTTCATTAATTAATTATAAAGAACGGTGAAAGAAGTCATGGATATTCTAGCACAGAAAAAGCCAGCTGAAAATGAAATTCACATGGCCAGAGCCTTCCTTATAAGGATTTTGAGAAATTCTATGAGGTACGGTCTTGGTTTTATAATTCCTTATTTCTCTGATGCAGTGAATTCCTGTTTTATGTGTTCTCTTCAGTTCATGGGAAACTATTATAAAGTCAGCATACTCTGCACTTTATCACCCATATAAGTTTTCTCATTAAAATTATCTGAGTCATCAAAGGGTTTGTTTTAAATGCTTTTCAGTTTTAATTTAGAAGTTATTCTTTTTATATAATATTCTTTAATTTTTTTACCTACTAGGGAAAATGTCTAATCTCTATAAAAGTACCTAAAGATGCTCAGTTGAGTTCTTTCTTCATTCTTGATTGGTCTATAAATTGTCCAGGTGAGATCATTTCTGTATCAAATTAGAAAAGTGGAAAGTAAAGCTGGCTTCAAACAGTAACTTTGGAGACGAGAGCTTGGGTGGGTCTCCATACCCAGCAACATTGCCCTGGAGACTGCAGTATGTAAGTTAACAGCATTCCTAGAGACTCCAGCTGGACACACCTTGTCACACCTGACTTGGGGAGGTGAGCCCACATCTGGGAAGGTGCAGATGGTGTCGTGGGAAACTGGCAAGGCTCAGACCACACAGAGAAGCCCTGGCTGTGTAGTGGCACCTCCTCCTCCACAGAAAGTCCTAATTAAGCTTCTCCAGAAATCTGCACCATAATTGATCTTAGGACTATCAGCAAAAGAGTCTCTACCAGAGTTCAATGTAGTTAAAATTCCTGTTTCCTGTTGCTCTGTCTTACTTGACCACCAGCCTGAAAGAGATCAGCACTCCAGGTGCTGAATGCCCCTTTACTAGTTTTTTTCCATAAACGTTTATGGACTATCTAGTATAGTAACAATATAATGTTTTATAAAAGTGTGTTTGCAAATGCAAAGTGTAACAAGAAGGACAGATCCTTTAACAAGGCCTCTGGCCTTGGGCCTGAGCTTCACAGAGATGTTTATATTTCAGAGATAAGAGAAGATGTTACTAATTGGGCTCCATGGTAACAGCTGGCAGGTGGAGGGAAGAAAGGGGAAAAGAAACTCTCCCCTTCTCAGGTGCTGTCCTTGGAGTGTTAACTTGCCCAGAACAGTGAAAGAAAAAGCTGCTTTTGTGTGAACTTCTGTAGACTGTGTACTTCTGAGCCTCTCCCCTTACACGCTGTGTATAAAATTCTGTGTATAAAATTCTGAAACTGCCTGAACTCAGCATTCAGGGGAATTAATCGATTACAGCGAAAGCTGTACCCTCTGAACTGACTGCAGGCAAATAAACCTGCTTTCTATTTCCTATCCAGTGTCTTGCCTCTTCTGTCTCAGCAACAGCTAGAAGAGACTCAAGCTTGTTGGTGCAGGGCATCATGGTCATTCAGTGGGAACCCTTGGTTGAGCTGACAGTACATATGGAGAGACTCAGAGGAAGATAACTCTCCTAGTCTCGGTTAACAACAAGACAGCTATATTTACTTAGCTAGTAAATAGAGATATGCAGTCTAAACTGTGCCCCTGTTAGCAGGGCAGGGGGCACACTGGTCTCTGGTTCAATCCCTTCTCCCCAAGGAGGCCCAGGGTCCTGTTCAAAGTTATGCTAAACCACAAAAGGTAGGAAAATCTGCTTGCATTCATATTACAGGGGAAAGGGAGACGGCAAGGTTTGTTTACTTAGTTATTTGGAATAAGTTTTTTTTTTAATATTTATTTTTTAGTTGTAGGTGGGCAGAATATTTTCATTTTATTTTTATGTGGTGCTGAGGATCGAACCCAGTGCCTCATGCATGCTAGGCGAGCACTCTACCTTTGAGCCACAACCCCAGCTCTGGAATAAGTTTTATTTATTTTTACATTTATAAAAGTTTTAATTGACAAACAAATTGCATATATTTTTGGAGAACTGAGTTTTAAAGAGTTGAGGGCTGCTTCATGTTTTGGAGCCTGTGATTGCCACTCTGCATTTGGGTAAAAGGATCATTCATAAAATCTAAAATGAACACCATGTATGTATGGATATGGTGGGAGGCATGAGGAGCTGCGGATCCCTCCTGAGCAGCTGCGACTGATGTCCATTCCAGGGCTCCTGCCTTGGCACGGATGCATCCAGGGTGTGAAATTCCCTCATGTGTCTACATTCTTTTCTAGGAAAAGTGAGCTGAGCTGGAGGCCTCACTCCTGGCATGCCACCAAGTTCTCCGATGGCCACCCCGAGCCAGTCTCCTCTCAGTTTCCTGCTGCCAGTGGCTGCCCTTCCTGGCACAGCCGACACCATGCAAGGTAGGTGCTCATTCTCCAGGAGGATATACAATCTGTAATAGCAGATGCCCAGACATTCCAGTGCACTCCTTGACTTCAGAATGACTTTGATGTTTCTTTTTTTTTGGTACCAGGGATTGAACTCAGGGGCACTCGACCACTGAGCCACATCCCCAGCCCTATTTTGTGTTTTTATGTAGAGACAGGGTCTCACTGAGTTGCTTAGTGCCTCGCCATTGCTGAGGCTGGCTTTGAACTCGCGATTCTCCTGTCTCAGCCTCTCTAAGTGCTGGGATTACAAGCGTGAGCCACTGCGCCCGGCTTTTGATGTTTCTCATAAGACAACTCGATGCTTGAGTATGGTTAGAACTGAATTTTTCACTGAGGAGGCACATGAATGAAGGCAGAAAGTGACTATAATAATGGAAAAAAATAGTGCAATGATGAGCAAGCATGCTTTCTCCTGTGTGGTGTCAGGGTGTTAGTGGCAGATAGTGTGGTTTGGGGATGTGTATATGCATGTGTTTGTCTGTGTCCCAGATGCATGTTAGTGTGCCTGTAAGCATATGTGTGTGCATATCTATGTGTATCTGTACATCTGCCTGTATTTGAGTGTGCTAGTGTATCCATGTACATGTCAGTTTATGTGTGTGTGTTTGAAGGTAACATAACCATTTCAAAATCCATTTTTTGCTATTAATAAACATTGGTCAGCTGCAAAATTGCAAAGAAAAGCACTGAAATAGTATGAAGGAAATACCTCTCAAATACAGCGTTACTTGTGTAAGGTAGCAAGAGGGAGGTATTTTTGAAAAGCCACAGATTCTCAACTGACTCATAAAACTTAAGTGAACAAATAGGCTTTTCATTTCAAGACTAAGTGATAGCATCTCCATTTTTAGTTCATGTGACTAAATCAATCAATCTCTCTCTCTCTCTCTGTAATGGGGATTTAACCCAGGGGAGCTTAATCACTGAACCACATCCCTGCCCCCTCCCCTTTTGTTTTTGTGAGACAGGGTCTCACTAAGTTGCTTAGGATCTTGCTAATTTGCTGAGGCTGGCCTTGAACTTGTGATCCTCCTGCCTCAGCCTCGTAAGTCGCTGCGATTATAGACATGCACCATTGTACCTAGCTGGCAGTCTCGTAATTAAAGAAACAAGCACTGCTCACATCTGTGTGGAAACTGCACTTAGTGTTATTTCGATCTGCCTGGAGTTAGGATCTTGTGGAAGAATAGTCTCTGGTGGGAGAATATCAGGAACATGCACTATTTCTGGTGATGCTGGGTCTGTCCTTAGAGAACGCAGTATGAAAACCTCATGTGACCAGCCAGTCCATTCTCCTCGCTATACCCTCATCCTGGTCACACTGCCTTCTTTCCCATCATTGTTTTCCCCAAACCTAATTTAACCATAGCTTTTTTCCTGCTTGAAGCATAAATAGCACAGCTTTATGAAACATTAAGGGAAGCATCTAATATGCTGGATAAATAGCTGTACCATCAAGATCTATCAGTTATAGCATACAGTTACTAAGTCACAGAATATTTAATATCTTTTTTTAAAAAAATATTTTTTTAGTTGTAGATGGACACAATGTCTTTATTTAATTGCTTTGTATGTGGTGCTGAGGATCGAACCCAGGGCCTCACACATGCGAGGCAAGCGCTCTACCGCTGAGCTACAATCCCAGCCCTGAATATTTAATATCTTGATCAACCCTTTTTTCCCCCTTTTTAGACACCATCCTGATTAGATATGTGTGATTTTGGGTGTTCATGGATAGCCCCAATGACTTGCAAGTTTTAATCATTTACCTGAATATAGCAGCACATGATCTTGCTGGGAAAGCTTGTTGCTTCTCTTAAATATCCAATCAACTGAGCATTTAGAGAAGAGCTAATCATAATCTGACGTTTGGATTAGGAAAAGAAATGTTATCCCTAAACTCTCTCTCTTTTAACTTTAGGATTGTTCTCATTTGATTGCTTCCTTTGTCTGAGTAATCCATAATAAGAATCTTTGGAGCTGGGTGCAATGGCACATGTCTGTAATCCCAGCTCCTTGGGAGGCCAACACAGGAGGATAGCAGTTCGAGGCCAGCTTCAGCAACTTAGCAGGACCCTTTCTCAAAAAACAGGTAGCTCAGTGGTACACCAAAAGATAAAAAAAGAACTGGGTGTATAATTCAGTGGTAGAGTGCTTGCCTAACATACACATAGCCCAATCTATAGTACTACAAGGGGAAAAAAAGTAGGGAATCAGGAAATCATAGCATACACTGAAACAGAGGTCTGAAAGCTGTGGTACTTTAAAGGGCTAGATGGTAAATATTTTCAGCTTTGCAGGTCAGACAGTCTCTGTCATTGATTCAACTTCTCTATGATGGTGCAACAGCAGCTATAGTCAGTATGTCAACAAATGGGCAAAGCTGTGCTCCAGAAAACTTCATTTATGAACTGAATTTTGAATTTCATATAATTTTCATAGGTCACATTGGAGAAACATTATACCTTTGATTTCTTTTACCTTGACCACTTTAAAAGATAAGAACCACTGTTAGGTCATGAATTATTATTCACCAACACCTGCAGTTAGCTGCTGATGGACCATGGAAGGGTTCATCGAGGCTTTGTCTCTTAGTGAGGTAGGCATGAGGCTGGAAAAATGTGCTGGCATTGCAAAGGGTCTGTTTAAAAGTAAGTAGAACACAGTCTCTTTGGCCTGTCCTCAGAGCATCTCACCAAGCACCATTTAGATGTGCCAAGCTAAAATCTCAGACCCAGGGATCTTACCCTAGGAAGTTATCATCCAGCATCTTCACCCTCCATAGAGTGCCAGCCAGCTCTGTTCATGATTCCATTGCTCTCCGATCTTGCCCTTTGCTGTCACTTGATGCTAAAGCAAACCATTTTTCTTGCTTTTGTAGTTCTTCCCACGACCTGTCTGGCTCCTGGGAGCACACGAACCTGCAGCGCACTTCTGACCACTTCAGCTCCCTGGGAAGCGTGGACAGCCTGGACCATCCCTCCCAGCCCTCTGGACGCCTCTCGGCTGCCAAGTCCAACAGCAGCATTGACTACCTGAGCAGCCACAGCAAGCGGGACTCAGCTTACGGCTCATTTTCCACCAACTCCAGCACCCCTGACCACACTTTGCCCAAGGCCGATGCCTCCTCTGCAGAGAACATCCTCTACAAAGTTGGCCTCTGGGAGGCCTCTAGGCACAGCAGCCAGCAAGGCCAGGCCATGAGTGACCCTCAGGGCTCAGAGGACCGGTCCCTGTGTGTCCCATCCAAGGTCCCTAATGATAGTAGTAAAAGTCCCCAGCCAGAGGACAATGCTGAGCCTAAGCTGGCCACTTCTGGGAGATCCAATTTTGGGCCAGTCTGGTATGTTCCTGACAAGAAAAAAAACTCTTCCTCCCCTCCCCCTCCCCCACCTCCTCTGCGCAGTGATAGCTTTGCTGCCACCAAGAGCCATGAAAAGCTGCAGGGCCCTCCATTCTCAGAGGTGGGCACCACGCAGCACTTTACAGCCTTGACCGGGGCTCAACCCCATAGTGATTGGAGACCAGAGAGGACTGATCGGCAAAGGTTGGTGTGCCCAAGCAGTGGGAAGGAAGCCGGAGGCCATGGCTACCTGCTGGAGGGCCATCCAGATTGTGGTTGGCTGTGCTTGGATGACAGGGCAGGCAATTCCCCAAGGGCTCCGGACAGGCTGTCCAGCAGAGAGGTACATTTCCAGCAACCTTACCCTGGGGGTCAGCACCTGCGCCAACGCAGTGATGAAAGCCCAAGGGCCCCTGCATCACCAAGGGGTCTGCAGCGGGTGGCCGTCTGTGGAGGTCGGCAGGAACCTCTTACCACACACCACCAGGATGACAGCCCCTCTCCAGGGAGGTGGCCCAGTGCTGCCAACCAGAAGGTAGACAGTGGTGGGCTGAGCCAATATTATTGCATGCCCACCAGGCAGCCCCTGCAGGGAAGCACCCAGGTGACAAAGCTCCGAGGGGAGAATTGGCATTCAGATGCAGCCCCAGGGGCCCTGGAGTGTGCTCCCATACAAGTGACAGGCCAGAGCCCACGATGCTACCTACCTCAGCGTGAGCAGGCCCTGGATGCCCAGGAGAGAGAGCGATGTCCTCCATTGGATTCAGGGGCCAAAGGCAGCTTCTCAGGAATTCAAGAGCCTCCCAGAGCCAGCCATGCTGAAAAAGCCAGTCCACAGAAGACAGCTGAGGGCTTCAAGTGGGCGGAGGGAGAGGGTGGCAGAATCTCTCGCCAGAGGACACCCATGCTGCACTCCCTGACTCGAGAGGGGATGTGCCAGCCGGAGAATGGCCAAGATGGTGGCACTGAAAAGCTACCACCATTCGATGCCCAGGTGGGTAAGCCAACGCGGAGAAGTGACCGATTTGCCACCACTCTGAGGAACGAGATCCAGATGCGCAGAGCCAAGCTACAGAAAAGCAAGAGCACAGTGACTCTGGCTGGAGCCAGCGAGGCTGAGGAGAGTGCCAGATGGACGACTGAGGTGGGTAGCACCCTAGAAGGTTCCTTCTCAGGCACCTATAAAGACCATCTGAAGGAGGCCCAAGCACGGGTCCTGAGGGCCACCTCCTTCAAGCGCCGGGATTTAGACCCCAACCCAGTGGACCAGTATCCAGGGTCACTGGAACACAGGACTGGGGACCACAGCACCTTATCCTCATTCCCTCAGGAGCCAGACTCTGTCCCCCACTTCTGGGAGGCAGGACTGGCCAAACCACCCTCATCTGGAAGTGGCATCCCCCACGTTCCTCGTATTGGAGGCCGGAAACGGTTCACGGCCGAGCAGAAACTGAAGTCGTACTCTGAACCAGAGAAAATGAATGAGGTGGGGCTCTTGGGGGACTGCAGTCCTCACCAGCACCCCAGATCACCCGAGGATACTGTGGGCACATTTGCCGACCGGTGGAAGTTTTTTGAGGAAACAAGCAAACCCCTCCTCCAGAGACCAGGCCAGAGACAAGCTCTTTATGGAGCCCCAAGGGAGAAGGTGGAGAGGCCGCGGACAGCAGGCCACAGGTGTGAGGGTGCAGACTCTGGGTTCCAGATGAGGTCTCGTGCCACCTCCTTTGGAGAAATCCTCAATGGTCACAGGGAAGCGGAAAAGTCAGAGAAATTGGACCCACCGCAGAGACTTGGAACCTTTGCAGAGTACCAAGCCTCTTGGAAGGAGCAGAGGAAGCCCCTGGAAGCCAAGAGTGCTGGGCGGTACCACTCAGCAGATGACATTCTGGATGTGGGTTTGGACCAGCACCAGAGGCCACAGTACGTTCATGAAAGGTCCCGGTCATCGCCGTCCACAGACCACTACACACAGGTAAGCATCCTGCCACTAGTGAGGGCCTAGTCTATCCTGACTGTGATCTTTGGACATCTAGAGGATGCACCTAGAATAGGATGGCCTGATGTCGTTCTACTTGAGCTTGCTCTCTGAGCTTCTAGTTAACAATGTTTCTAATATCACTACAGATGAAGGTACTTGGGGACTGAATTGGCACCTGCATGGAAGTTTGAAACACCTTATCTCTGCAAACCCACACCTTTTGTTCTTAGCCTCCTTTTCCTAATCCCTTGCTTCATGGTCTTTTCCCTTAATTAGTTGTACCACCTTCATGTTAAACAAAGAATTTGAGGAGCTGGGCAGGGTGGGGCAGAGTGCTTTAGAAAATGGTAATGCATCCCTCCAAAATGAAAACAGGTGTTTTAGCTAAGGGCTTAACATACCATAGCCAATTTTCAAATATTGATGCCACTTAATATTTATTTGTCTTTTTAAAAAATTTGTAAGCATTCTTAAGATTATTCTGGGACAAAGTGGATTTAACAATGTAGTGAACTATTGTACTATTTTAAGTGGCAGCTGATGTTGAGCATTAACTCCTATCTTTCTAGAAAACCACGTTTTTATTAGTACTTCAAAGTCCACAATCTTTCCTCTCCCTCTCCTTTCTTCTCTCTCTCTGTCATTCTGCCTGCTTTTTCTTATTTCATCTGCATTTGTATATTTCAAAGAAAAACATTGTTGCAGTAATAGCTTCTCTCTCCCTCCCTC
>PVHX01010898.1:0-27212 GCA_004024805.1 Geosciurus inauris
GCTTAGAGAATTTCAAGAAAACCCGGTCAGGAAGGGGAGGGGTTGGGTACAGGAAGAGAAGGCCATAGTCCTTCCTGATGGGCCAGGAAAACTCGCTGATTGACAGGAGGCATGTCCACTAGTGACGTCACATCTGGCTTGCAGCTCTGACCAGCTTCCTTATTTGGGCATCTTGGACCCTGACCAAACCTGACACTTAGGATAGTGTTTTAGTCAGCTTTTTCATTGCTGCAACAAAAACACATGACAAGAACAATTAGAGGACTAAAAGTTTATTTGGGGGCTCACAGTTTCAGAGGTCTCAGTCAATAGACATTGGTTCCATTTCTCAGGGTTTCAGGTGAGGTGAGACATCATGACAGAAGAGTGTGGTGAAGAGAAGTAGCTGACATGATGATCAGAAAACAGAGAGAGAGACTAAGCTCAATTCACCAAATATATACCCCAAAGACACACTCCCAATGACCCACCCCTTCCAGCCACACCCCACCAGCCTACAGTTACCACTCAGTTAATTCCTATATGAGGATTAATGTACTGATTAAGTTAAGGCTCCCCTAACCCAAGCACTTCACCTCTAAACCTTCTTGCATGGTCGGTCTCACACATGAGCTTTTAGAGGACACCTCACATTTAAACCATAACAAATAGAAAGTTGAAAATGCTGCAGTCCATATTCAAGGGATGCACAGCCTTCCAGGGGAGAAAAAGGCATAAGCAAGCAATTAGAACAGAACAAGATTAATGCTAACAGAGGTGGAGTCAGCCCCAGGGCAGCACAGAAGCAGGGAGGAAGCGGACTTGGGAAGGAGAATACCTCAAAGGATGGTGTTCTCTGCTCTGCTTGGAGGGTAGTTCTCTCTTCGCAGATCTACCCTGGAACACAAGGCTGAATTTCAGTCACTCTAAACTGGATTTTTAAACTTCATTATTTTAAGAGAAAAACGTCAAGGAAGAAATTGGTATTATAAATCTCCTAATTAAAGGAAAATACTCATTTAGTAAGATGTTCACTATTTTATCTGCGCTACTTCTGAGCACTCCTGGACACATCTACTCCAGAAATGATTAGGTGATTGACTGTCCCTTCCAAGAGAGGGACTGCATCTCACTTCTGAAAGAGATGGATAAAGGAGTGTGTCCCGCTGACGGCCTTTCCTCTAGGCCAGAAATCAGTTTTCTAAGTAAAAACATTAAGACATGGAGGAATATGAATATTATAGTAATTATATATATATATATTTTTTTGGTACTGGGGATTGAACTCAGGGGCACTGGACCACCACAACCCCAGCCCTATTTTGTGTTTTATGTAGAGACAGGGTCTCACTGAGTTGCTTAGCACCTCACCATTGCTGAGGCTGGCTTTGAACTCGCGATTCTCCTATCTCAGCCTCCCTAAGTGCTGGGATTACAGGCTTGCGCCACCGCGCCCAGCTATAGTAATTATATTTTTATATTAACCCTATCCTGACATGATTTTCTTCCTTGGTGTTTAGAAGATATTTTGAAAATGATTGAGTATAATATGTCTTTTTCCATATTGAGTTATAAAATTATCTCATTAATTTTAAGATCTTTGTTTATAGAACTCTAATTTATACAAACTGGAGGAATTTGAATAATGCCAGCCAGACTCACCTATATGAAGTTTACCTTTTACTCTTGAACCTCCTTAAGATATTAAAATGTCTTACACTGTTTTTGTCACCTGGCGATGCTACCTCTCCATTGTCTAGTGTGAAAGATTTCAGTAGTCTCCCCTTACCACACGACATACCTTCCAAGAGTCCCAGGGATGGCTGAAATCATGAGTAGTACTAAACCCTGCAATTTATGCCTTTTCCATCTTAGTTAAGCATATATCATGCACTGTGCCTTAACTTTTGCAGTTAGTTCGAGGTGTGACAATAAAATTGATTTCTTTTTCTTTACAATTTCATAGATAGAAGATTCATTCTTACTGTGAAGCTTAGCATTCTCACCACGTGATTATTTTTCTTATTTAGTCAAGAACGTTTACTTTTCCACTTTAAGGAAGCACTTATGTTATTTTTGGCATTATTTGTCAGCTTCACTACTCTTGTGCTTTGGGCCATTATTAAGTAAAGTAAGTGTTATTGGAACACAAGCATAATCCCAACAGTCAATCTGATAATCAAGATGACTACTAGGTGACTAACAGGCAGGTGGCATATACAGTGTGGATATGTTGGACAAAGAAATGATTCACATCTTAGGCAGGACAGTGAAAGATGGTACAAGATTCATCATGCTAATTAAATGTTTATTTCTGGAACTTTCTATTTAATATTTTTGGACCATAATTGACCACAGTAATAGAAAAAGCAGAAATCAAAACTGTAGATAAAAGGACACTTGTAGTTTCTTATAGGGAACTTTAAATTTGCTTGAGTGGTTAGGTACATTCTATGCCTGAGAGCAGGGAGCATGGAGGCCCAGTTTGCAGCCTCAGGGCTCCTTTTCAGGGAATGAAGACAATTTTAGTACAGAGATCACAGGTTTCTTTCACAGAATTGGTTAAGAATACCTCCTTGTTCCAAATGTAATAAAAGAAGAAGAAAATATGAAGCTATTGATCTTATTTTCTGTTTGACTCTCAGTAGAGAGGTTAAGGTTGCAATCTGAGGAATAGGGCTTCCTTGGAAGTGACGTGGAGTTTGCAGGTGCATAACAGGGGAGAGAATAGGAGCTGAAATATGCTTTTGCCCTGTGACTGTGAAACACTAGGAGAGGCAAAGTTCAGCCAAGCTCATCAGACACAAAATGAGACAGGAGCAGAACCAGGAAGTAAAATACAGATGCAAATGCAAAAGTAAGACAGATGGATCCATGGGTAAGAGAGGCTTGTAAGTCTTCATTGGTGTTCTTCCAAGTCTGCCATATATAATTACTGAAATGCTCCTTCGCCCCCAGCAATCCTCTAATACTCATGAAGACAGGGTTACTTCCCTACCTCACTGTGCATCCAGTTTTCATCAACAGAGGACCAGGCATTTCCTTCTTGAAGTCTTTAGCTCTAGGTAAACAGCAATGTTTCCTATACTTTCTGGTGTATTGTTCCTTTTCTCCAATGCTACCAAAAAAAAAAAACAAAAAAAAAACAAAAAAAAAAACTTAACACTTAGTTACATAAAATGTATTTATTGGGAGAATTTGAGAAAATTCACAAATTCAAAAGGGATGCTGGAAACTAGACTTTGAAAATAACAGAAATGAGGAAAGCTTCAGATGTCTCATTAGCACATATCTTTAGGGTTCCACCATGGAAATGAACATGCTCCAAATGCTTTCTCTATCTCCATCTCACCCACTCAGAGTTCAGAGTCCCAGGAGAAAGTATAGAATGGTGATGTCCATCCCCACCTGGGGAAGGCAGGTGATCGTTGCAGATAACCCCTATTGGAGATCATTACTAAAAGAAAAAAAGCAGAGAAGCTGGCACACAAAATGCCCACCATTGAAACTAATGGCAGCATTACATTGAATTTGTTGGCTCAAGTAGAATTACTTTGCAAAAACTAGGAGGAATATTCTGGTAGCATCAGGCATATGTGAAGGCAGTGGACTGTCAAGAACACAGTACTGAAAAACCAGGACCAGCAGAGTGAAGAAAATATATGAATTAATTACAGTTAAGTGAATGAGCCTGGAAACACAGGTGGTGAGTATGAAGACACACCCAAGATGAAGGAAGCTGGGAGCATGGGGAACATTGGGAAAAACAGAAAGCTCATGTTTGTCACTGAAACTTGAATCTCCAATGATAAATAGGCAATATAGCTTACCAGTGGTAATAATTTGGATGGAGTAGAGAATTAGAGTTGGAGATAAGAGTAAATTCACATAAATCTATAAATGACAGAAAATGGATAACTTTCCTTGCAGTAGTATTCTGAATAATAAAAATAGCAGGATGATGGAAATGAAGGGAAAAAATCATCATTTGTCAAATACCACAGCATATAATCATTGTTACAGGTAAGAATCATCTCTGGATGCTAAAATTAGGTAATAAAAATGTGATGATGAATAAGATATTTGTAGAGTCATAAATTATCTCACTACAAGGCATTTATTAATTACAAGAAGAAAATTATATCTCTACAGTGGAGAAACCTGGCATTGCCATCTTAACCAAGTTATCAAAGGTAACATCAACACTCATATCAAAATCATGCACGGGGAATATGATGCACTAAGAAGGGAACAATATCACTTTTGTGATAATCTTGCCAAGAATGCAAATAAATTTATATGAAACAACTAAGCAGTCATCTTCAAAATTATTGGGTTCATGAAACACAAATAGTGGCAAATTGTCATCCTATTGAAGTATAAGGAGACATGCCACCTAAATACATTGTAAGAGATTATATTAGACCCAGAATCATGAAAAAGACACTCCTGAGACAATTGGAAACAAATAGGTCTATAGTATATTGGTCTTAATATATTAGGTATTGCATCAATATTAACTTCCTAGTTTGGATAGCTATACTTTGATTATGTAAGGTGTTTCTATGAAGGGGGAGTTATGTGAGAACTACAAGTTTCTTTCTTTCTTTTCTTTTCTTTTCTTTTTTTTTTTTTTTTTTGGTAACAAGGATGGAACCCAAGGGCTTTTAACCACATCCCCAACTCATTTTTATTTTTTATTTTGAGGTTCTCACTAAATTACTGAGGCTGGCTTCAAACTTGCTATCCTCCTGCCTCAGCCTCCTGAGCCACTGGGATTACAGAAGTACGCCACCACACCCAGTTACAACTTCTTATATCTCTAAAATGTGTGAAAAATTAAAAACACTTAAAACATTCAGAATATAGACAAAGAAAAGAAAGAAAGGAAGGAGGAAGTGAGAAAGGCAGGAAGGGAGAAAAGAATGTACAGCCATATTCTCTTCCCGTGTGGTGTTTACCTCATCCAGAAAAATCAAGCAAAGATAACCTGAAATCTTGGGTTTTAAGCACAGATATTTGCTCCATTCCTTCTTGCTCCCATCCTCCCTCCTGCCCTTGTCACACTCCACAGTATGCATTACTAAGGCTTCATTGATACTAGAACACAGCTACTTTCTACAACAGAGGAGTTTTCACTGTTAAGTGTGGATGTACAGCCAGATAGGGACCCTGTCTGCCTTTGGAGTGGGTCTTTAGTCAGCTTTTTTGATGCTGTGACTAAAAGATCTGACCAGAACAATTTTAGAGGGGGAAAGGTTTATTTGGAGGATCATGATTTCAGAGGTCTTGATCCAAAGAGAGCCAGCTCCATTCCTTGGGGATGGAGGTGAGGCTGAACCTCAGGGCTGAGGAGTACTGAAGGCAGCTCACATGATGATCAGCAAGCAGAGAGACCCCACTTACCAGATACAAATATATACCCAAAGCCACATCCCAGTGCCCCACCTTCTCCAGTCACACCCCACCTGCCTTCAATTACCACTCAATTAATACCATCAGGTGATTAATTCACTGATTGTGTTAAGACTCTCATAACCCAAGCTTTTTTTTTCTCTGAACCTTCTTGCATTGTCTCACACATGAGCTTTTCGGGGACACCTCACATCCAAACTCTAACAGTCCTGGAAGTTCTTTCTATGGTTGCTGGCTTTTTTCCAAGGCTGTGGCTACTGCTGCTACTACTATTGCATCTGGGAGTTTTCTCAGTACAAGCTCAAGAGGCCACCACATGTGCCTCCCCGTGCCCCACTGTTGCTACTCCCACTGATAGTGCCCCTTCCACTGTGCCGCACACCTGGATACTTTAACTGACCCTGAGAAGCTGTACCCACAGCTGACCCCAAGATAGGTCATCATTCTCTGCCTCATTTTGTAATTGAAACATCAATTAACCAAAGACATACTATTTTAAACTTAGCACAATCATAGTTTTGACTAATTTTCACTCAGCCCATAACAAGAAAACCCCCTAATTTTTTAAGTTAGAACCTTGTTTATTTTATCTTCCTTTAATCTCAGGATTATGAGTTGTAAGTGCTCTTCACTACATTTTTCTTGTATTTATTCTTACTCCTGTTTGCTAAAGCAACCCCCAATTCCAATTGTCCTACATATACAGAACCAAACTGTTTAAGTAGATGATATGCAAGATAGATTTCTGCACATGGGCCATGTTTAGCTTACCTGAGTTCCATTGTACCTTATAAACTAAAGAATCAAATTTAGCCTTCAAATAATACACAGTGGGAAAAGGTTTTAATGAACTTCAAGACCAGAGACTGACACAATAGCCTGCTTTGGATTCCAATATCTCCAATTTCACTGGAGCAATGCAGAAGCATAATCAGTAAACTAGGTATTAACCCCTATCTTAAACATTTCTGTTCTGGAAACCTATATACACATATGAATATGTGTATATTTCTTTATGAAATCTTCCCCAAATATCACCTTCAGGGCAAGTATCAAACAGTCTGGTTAGATAATATTTTAAAGCCAAGAGGAATGATATCTTCATGCCCAAGTAAAATGAAACTCTCTTACTTCATATATTTGGCAAATTTGAATGGAATTTTTAAAATAACGTCTTGAATTTATTTTAGGATATTGATAAGGGTGTTGTTTATCAATGATTGACTAGCACTCCAAACAGGGGCAGTAGTTAATGGCAATAGTGAACTGGTAGAAACTGAGTGAGAATCTCAGACTTAAAAACTAATTACAAGGCAAGCCAGGTATGATGATGTATGCCTGTAATCCCAGAGACTCATGCGGCTGAAACCTCAAGTTCAAGGACAAGCCTCAACAACTGAGAGAGGCCTTAAGTAACTTAGTGAAACCTGTCTCAAAATAAAAAATAAAAAGGGCTAGAGATACAGCTCAGTGGCAAAGCACCTGTGGGTTCAATTCCCAGTACCAAAAATAATAATAATAATCCCAAAGGCAATAAAATACCTTCATTAATGCAAATAATGTCTGGGTGTTAGGACATTTCAGATAAGTACAAAGTCACCTCAGTTACCTCAAGTGATTGGGTTTTATTGTAGGAATGCATAAATAAGTGAAAGAATTCAGAAGCAGCTGCATAGTCAGGCTTCCAAAAACCTAGAATAATTTTCATAATCCTCACACAATACAAATTTGGGTATAGTGGAGGAAAGCACTGCCATTCAGTTTATAACCTGGCTGTAAAGACCATGCTATATCATTTTATTCTCTCAGCAGCAGGCTTCCCTTCTGCATCGCTCGATGTGGTTATTCACCGATTCTCTGTTGCTACTTCCTGTGCTCTGGTCGCTTCTGCTGAAATATTCTCTGCTCTGCAGTCTGCATTGAGATTCTTGCTTGCTTACAACATCTGCTACCTCATCATTTCTACTGGATCATTCATTTTTCTTGCTACCATCTTTCTGTGCAAAGTTCCATTTTTGTACACTCATGTGTGTCTTTGTGGGTATTTTACACTTAAAACTCACCAAAGGAGAGACTCTTACCATACTTGGCACCTAATTTGGGGGCCCAGCCTTCATGATGGGCCTCCTCATTGAGGCTACGGTTTTACAGCTGGTTGGGTTTTAGTTGACATTTGTTCTAGGTCTAGTTCATAAACACCAGTATATTCTAAGTCAAGTGGAACATGGCATAGAAATTCCTGAGGACTCCTCCTCAGGCCTGGCAGTTCTCTGTGGAATCTCAAAAGAAACCTAGAAGTACATTGAAGGGTTTATCATTTTATTCTATTAGATTGTGTATCTTTATAAAACTATTTTTATATTTATTTTAAAAAGTAAATTTAAGTTTTTCAAGGCCTAAAACTGATTCTATTATTGGGATCATCCACAAGACATGAGACCTCCATGTAGGATCCTCAATCATCACTAAACAAAGCAGAGCTAAACTGGCTTGTAGAACACAGAGCTTTCCCGGCCACTCCCATAAGCACAGTGTGCTAACCAGCCTGCTGGTTTTAACACTTAAATGTACATACACTCACACCCAACGCAGCCATCACCAGCAAAGTGCATCTGTGATGAATGCGATTCAATCAGGCTTCTGGCCTTCCCGACTCAAGATAACATTTCTGCTGTTGATAGTATCAATTTATAATTTAATTTCAGGTCCTAGCTCTTAAGAGATAAGACTTTGCAGAGCTAAAATCTAATCCAGTTGAGGGTATTAGACAAAGTTCCATAAATTCCGATGACCACAAGATAGCCCGATTTCCGTAAAACTTGGCTGGAATACATTTCATAAGCCTGAATTTCTAAAATTAGTAATAACAAAAATGGTGACATGAAATTTAATATTTGTTTATCTGTTTATCCAGGTGCATGAGCTCACTGACCAGCTTGAATGTACAAAGCTTAAAAAAAAAAAAAGGAAAAGAGAAAGAAAGAGAAATATACTTGGAATCTTTACAAAAGTCCAGGAAAAAAAACACGGCTTTCTCTTAGGGTATTCAGTGAAAATTGATCCTATCTTTATTAGTATATTGTTTGCTATTTATTTAAGAAAACCAAACCTGCTTGTTGTAAAAGTTGCAAACCATACAGAGCGATAAAAAGAGGTTATTATTCACAGTTGGGTATCTGGTTGCCTTTTGGAGGGTCTGCTTTCTGTACCTTTATTTAAGAAGATCTGCAGCTGTAAGCCCTGCCACCTTCAGCTCTCCTTGACTGCGGACGCCCCTGCTGCTCTGATTGATGTAGGCGTAGACTAAGTTATCAGGCAGCTCCTGACCCATCCAAGGAGGATAATTTTATTGCATGTCTGTTTAGCCTCTGTCTTGTGCTTTCTTGAAGGCATCAATTCTCTCAGGTGAAGAACACAAATAAAATTTAAGAAATTCTCCCTCAGGCTAAGAGGTTAGGAATCGTGCCAAGATTTCTCTGAATGAAGTCACTCTCTGCATAATCTCCCCTGCTCTGGCCATATCTCACAACCGTGTGCTGCTCTTTGATTAGAGGAGAATTAAAGGCACTGTAGAGTCACTCAGGGGTTTGATTGCCAGTCATTTTCTTCTCTGATGCAATGTCTGTTTTATAGGATAATCCCAAGATGATCTTTGCTCTCTTTTTTTCCTTTGCCATTCTTTGCACGCTTGTGTTTGTGCAAGTGTGTGTAGGAAACCTATGAAATAGCAAACAACCATAAACAATAGGCATCTCTTCTGTTGCTGTTTTACTGCACCACGCCCTCCTTCCCTCTGAACAGAGAACTTTTGAGAAACTGCTTTTCTCTCTGAGTGCCATGAAAAATCATTAAGTAAAAATCGCAGGGCAGTTTAGCCAATTTCTCCACTTTACCGTGGATTCTTCAAAGCTATTATCCAAGCTTACTGTCTGCATGCTCCTCCATTTGCCAAGTTTCTTCCTTCAAAGTGCAAAGAGTAGTGAATCTGCTCACCAAAAGGGTCAAGGCTGTGGAATTTAGCCCTTGACCTTCAGCCTCCATTGTCCCTTTCTTGGCCAAGTTTCAACTCTATTAATCCAAAAGCATTGTATTCTGAAAAAGACAAATTTAAGCTCCTTGTAAAATAAATTTCCTCTTTTCTGAAAAGCTGAACAAGGATTTCAGAAAAAAAAAATTCACTCTTTTTAAATATGTTAAATGTAAATCATGAATATGAAAGACAGTCATTACTAATTTCTAAAAAAAAAGAACAGAGTGGTGGAAAATGAACAAAAATCTTGACTTTACTTTTTTGAATGCAGATATTTACCAGATTGTGAAACACTTTATTGAATATCATTGGATTGCCCTCTATGAAAACTGACGTCTGCTCCTGGTTTTAACAGTACCCCATTCTCTACTTCATTGGGAACACTTGGGCAGTGCACTCCCCCTTTGTGTTCTGTTTCATCAAATGTGCAGATCACCTAAAGAGAGCTGTAAAATCTGTCCCTCTCATCATTCTTCATGAGCCTGTGGCTGGCACATTCAACTCCCTCCTACCCTTTTTTTCCATGTGGAAGAACAACAAAAAGTGGTCACCAAAGCCTTTCCCTCTGTTTTCTTTTTAATATTCCTATTGTTATTATTTACATTAATTTTAGCCAGACATGGTAGCACATACCTGTAATCCCAGCTACTTGGGAGGCTAAGGCAGGAGGATCACAACTTTGAAGTAGGCTTGGGCAACTAAGCAATATTCTATCTCAAAAAATAAAAAGGGCTGGGGGTGTAGCTCAGTGGTGGAGCACGTCTGGCTTCAACCCCCAGTACTTTGAAAAAAAGTTTAATTTTAACTGATACATAAAAACATTAAACTGTACATATTGATGGAATACCATGTCATGTTGCCATACCTGTATGCATTGTATACGGTTTAAATCAGGTTAAATGCATAGATCTCCTCATTTTTCTTTCCTTTATGATGAAAAAATTCTAAATCGTTTTTTTTTAATACACAGTACATTTTTGTTACCTATAGTTACCCCACTGTGAATCACACGCCAGAAGTTCTTGCTCCTATCCAACTATAACTCAATAGCCACGGATCGAATTCTCTCCATCCCTCCCTCGTTTTGCCCTTGTGTCTGCTGATGAGGGAGTTTAGAAGCCTACGCCTGCGTGGACACCAGGACACCAGCTCCACCTTAGGAATCACACATTCTCTATTTCTTAAAGCTTTCAGTTTTCTAGGAGAACCCTGCTGAGAAAGCCCATGGTTTTCTAACTCGAACTATGACTAAGTAAATTTAATTCTGGGGTAAAATGTGAGCATATCTCAAACCACATTCTTTGGAGAACTTTATAAGTAATACAGTGGGTAATTTGAGGCTCATTTGCCTGACTCCTGGGGTTCTGAACTTGAAGGGGTAGGGAAGAGTTGCTTTATGTTAAGCTCTAAAAAATTCCAATTAGAGAAGCATATTGTTCTAGCTATTCCTTGAAAAAAAAACTAGAATTGAAGGACTAAGGAAAGAAGGGAAGTTGAAAAATATTTGTTAAGTGTGTGAATAAGCTGATGAATAAGTAAATGAAGGCCTTTTATTATTTTTTTATCTTTATAGTAAGTGGTTTATTCCTTATCTTCTTTTTTCTACAGCATAATTATTGTAGACAGCAAGAAGTCAGATGATATTTTCAATACTCACCCTATTACTATGATATTCTCATTTATAATGTTAATTTACCTAGACATGATTCTTTTTTTCCTGTTGATCTATTTGAAAGCACAAAATTTTGATGTTGTTGAATAATCCTACTTTGTTTTGATTTTCTAAATTATTAATAACTTTAATAGAAGAACTATATTTGTTTCTTTTGAAGGCGGTACCTCTAAGACTTTTTAATTTTCTTTTTATTTTTAATTTTACTTTTAATTTACTTTCAGCTATATTTTTTTTCATATTTACTTTATTTATTTGTTCTATTTAGGCTTACATGGTAACAATGCAACTTGATTCATTGTACACAGAGGATAACATTTCATCTCTGGTTGTAAGTGATATAGAATCACAACATACATGCAGTCATACATAAAGTTAGGGCTATGGTGACCATTATATTCTACCACCTTTACTATCCCCATGCCCCCTCCCCCCTCCCACTCCTGTGAACAGAGTTCCTCCATTGTTCCCATGTCCTTCCCCACGTTATGGATCAGTATCCACTTATCAAAGAGTACATTCAGCATTTGGTTTTTTGAGATTGGCTTACTTCACTTAACATGATATTCTCCAACTCCATCCATTTACCTGCAAATGCCATAATTTTGTTCTCTCTTATTGCTGAGTAATGTTCCATTGTGTATATATACCACAGTTTCTTTATCCATTCATCTATCAAAGGGCATCTAGGTTGGTTCCACAGTTTAGCTATTGAGAATTGAGCTGCTATAAATATTAAAGTGGCTGCGTCACTGTAGTATGCTGTTTTTAAGTCTTCTGGGTATAGACCAGGGAGTGGGATAGCAGGCTCAAATGGTGGTTCCATTCCAAGTTTTCTGAGGAATCTCCATACTGCTTTTAAGATTGGTTGTACCAATTTGCAGTCCCACCAGCAATGTATGAGCATGCCTTTTTCCCCACAACCTCACCAACACTTATTGTTGTTTGCATTCTTGATAATTGCCATTCTGACTGGCATGAGATGAAATCTTAGAATAGTTTTGATTTGCATTTCTCTGATTGCTAGAGATATAGAACATTTTTTCATATGTCTGTTGATCGGTTGTATATCTTCTTCTGTGAAGTTTGTGTTCAGCTCTTTGGCCCATTGATTGATTGAGTTGTTTGTTTTTTTGGTGATAAGCTTTTTGAGTTCTTTATATATCCTGGAGATGAGTGTTCTATCACATGTGCATGTGGCAAAGATTTGTTCCTAGAATGTCAGCTCTCTGTTCACTTCATTGATTATTTCTTTTGCTGAGAAGAAGCTTTTTAGTTTGAATCCATTCCATTTGTTGATTCTTGATTTTACTTCTTGTGCTATAGGAGACTTGTTAAGGAAGTATGGTCCTAATCTGACATGATGAAGATTTGGGCCTATTTTTTCTTCTATTAGGCATTAGGTCTCTGGTCTGATTCCCAGGTCCTTGATCCACTTTGAGTTGAATTTTGTGCATAGTGAGAGATAGGGGTTTAGTTTCATTTTGCTGCATATGGATTTCCAGTTTCCCAGCACCATTAGTTGAAGAGGCTATCTTTTCTCCAGTGTACATGTTTGGCTCCTTTGTCTAGTATAAGGTAACCGTATGTAAGTGGGTTCATCTCTGTGTCTTCTATTCTATACTATTGGTTTACATGTCTATTTTGGTGCCAGTACCATGACGTTCTTGTTACTATAGCTTTGTAGTATAATCTGAGGTCTGGTATTGTGATGCCTCCTGCTTCACTCTTCTTGCTAAGGATTGCTTTGACTATTCTGGGTCTCTTATTTTTCCAAATGAATTTCATGATTGCCTTTTCTATTTATATAAGGAATGACGTTGGTGTTTTAATTGAGGTTTCATTGAATCTATATATTGCTTTGGGAAGTATGGCCATTTTGACAATATTGATTCTGCCTATCCAGAAGCATGGGAGATTATTCCATCTTCTAAGGTCTTCTTCAATTTCTTTCTTCAGTGTCTTGTAGTTCGCATTGTAGAGGTCTTTCCCTCTTTTGTTAAATTGATTCCCAAGTTGTTGTTGGTTTTTTTTTTTTTTTTTTTTTTTTTTTTTTTTTTTTTGAGGCTATCATGAATGGGATAGTTTTCCTAATTTCTCTTTCAGAGGGTTTATCGCTGATGTATAGAAAGGCAATTGAGTTATGGATGTTGATTTTATATCCCACTACTTTGCTGAAATCATTTATTAATTCTAAGTTTTCTGGTAGAATTTTTTAGATCCTTTAAGTACAGAATCATGTCGTCTACAAATAATGATAGTTTGAGTTCTTCTTTTACGATTCGTATCCCTTTAATTTCTTTCATCTAATTGCTCTGGCTAGTGTTTCAAGAACTATGTTGAATAGCAGAGGTGAGAGAGGGTATCCCTGTCTAGTTCCCGTTTTCAGAAGGAATGATCCCACTTTTTCTCCATTTAGGATGATGTTGGCCTTGGGTTTAGCATAGATAGCTTTGACAAAGTGGAGGTATGTTCCTACTATCCCAAGTTTTTCTAGTGTTTTGAGCATAAAAGGGTGCTGTATTTTGTCAAATGCTTTATCTGCATCAATTTATAAAATCATATGACTCTTATCTTTAAGTCTATTGATGTGATGTATTATGTTAATTGATTTCCATACGTTGAACCAACCTTGCATCCCTGGAATGAACCCCACTTGATCATGGTGCACTATTTTTTTGATATGTTTTGTATGCAATTTGCCAGAATTTTATTGAGAATTTTTGCATCTATGTTCATCAGGGATATTGGTCTGAAGTTTCCTTTCTTTGATGTGTCTCTGTCTGGTTTTGGAATCAGGGTGATACTTGCCTCATAGAATGAGTTGGAAGGGTTCTCTCCTTTTCTATTTCATGAAATAGTTTGAGGAGTAATGGTATTAATTCTTCTTTGAAGGTCTTGTAGAACTCAGCTGAGAGTCTGTCTGGACCTGGGCTGTTCTTGGTTGACAGGCTCTTGCTGGCATCTTCTATTTCCTTGCTTGAAATTGATCTGTTTAAGTTGCATATGTCTTCTTGGTTCAGTTTGGGTAGGTCATATGCCTCTAGAAATTTGTCGGTGTCTTCAGGGTTTTCTACTTTACTAGAGTATAAATTTTCAAAATAATTTTTAATTATCCTCTGTATTTCAGTAGTGTCTGTTGAGACATTTCCTTTTTCATCACAAATTTTAGTAATTTGGGTTTTCTCCCTCCTTCTTTTCATTAGGGTGGCTAAGGGTTTGTCAATTTTGTTTATTTTTTCAAAGAACCAGCTTTTAGTTTTGTCAATTTTTTGAATTGTTTCTTTTGTTTCAATTTCATTGATTTCAGCCCTAATTTTGATTTTTTCCTGTCTTCTACTTCTTTTGGCACTGGTTTGTTCCTCCTTTTCTAAGACTTTGAGATGAAGAGTCAATTCATTTATTTGTTGACTTTTACTTCTTCTAATGAATGAGCTTAGTGCTATGAACTTTCCTCTTAGCACTGCCTTCATGGCATCCCAGATATTTTGATATGTTGTATCAGAGTTTTCATTTGCCTCTAAGAATTTTTTTTATCTCTTCCCTGATGTCTTCTGTTATCCATGCATTATTCAATAGCATATTATTTAGTTTCCAGGTGATGAAGTAGTTTCTGTTTTTTAATCTGTCATTCATTTGTAATTTTATTCCATTGTGGTCAGATAGGATGCAGGGTAGTATCTCTATTTTTTTGTATTCGCTAAGACTGGCTTTGTGATGTAACATATGATCTATTTTGGAAAAGGATCTATGTGCTGCTGAGAAAAAATGTATTCACTTGTTGATGGATGGAACACTCTATATATGTCTGTTAAGTCTAAATTATTGATAGTTTTATTGAGATTTATGGTTTATTTATTAAGTTTTTGTTTGGAAGATCTATCCAATGGTGAGAGAGCTGTGTTAAAGTCTCCAAGAATTATTGTGTTGTGGTCTATTTGATTCTTGCATTTGAGAAGGATTTGTTTGATATGCATAGAAGCCCCATTATTTGGGGCATAGATATTTATGATTGTTATGTCTTGTTGATGTATGATTTCCTTAAGAAGTATGAAATGACCTTCTTTATCTCTTTTCACCATCTTTGGTTTGAAGTCCACTTTGTTTGATATGAGAATGGAAACTCCTGCTTGTTTGTGGGGTCCACTGTGAGTGATATGTTTTTTCCCACCCTTTCACCTTCAGTCTGTGGATATCTTTTCCTGTGTAATGAACCTCTTGATGGTAGCATATTGTTGGACTTTTGTTTTTAATCCAGTCTGTCAGTCTATGTCTTTTAATTGGTGCATTTAGGTCATTCACATTCAGAGTTATTATTGAAATATGATTTGTATCCTTTTGTTTCATTTTTTATTTTTACCTTGACTTGGTATCTCCTTTGATTGCCCCTCCATTTTTAGTGTAGTTCCTCTCTTTGTTTATTTTTATTGTTGGTTGTCATTTCCTCCTCCTAGAATATTTTGCCAAGAATGTTGTGTAGTGCAAGCTTTTTTTTGCTGTAAATTCTTTTAACTTTTGTTTATCATGGAAGGTTTTTATTTCGTCATCAAATCTGAAGCTCAGTTTTGCTGGATATAGGATTCTTGGTTGGCATCCATTTTCTTTCAGGGCTTGGAATATGTTGTTCCATGATCTCCTGGCTTTTAGGGTCTGGGTTAAAAAATTTGCTGAGATCCAAATTGGTCTCCCTTTATATGTAATCTGGTTCCTCTCTATTGCAGCCTTTAAAATTCTCTTTATTCTATATGTTGGGCATTTTCATTATAATGTGTCTTGTGTAGATCTGTTGACATCTTGTACATTTGGTGTCCTGTAAGCCTCTTGTATTTGATTTTCCACTTCATTTTTCATATTTGGGAAATTTTCTGATATTATTTCATTGAAGAGATTATGCAGTGCTTTGGTTTGAAATTCTGCACCTTCTTCTATCCCAGTAAATCTTATATTTGGTCTTTTGATGCTGTTCCATATTTATTATATGTTCTATTCATGATTTTTTACCATCTTCACTGTATGGTCAAGTTCATTTTCAATATTGTATATTTTGTCTTCATTATTGAGGCTCTGTCTTCAAGGTGATCTAGTCTGCTGGTGATGCTTTCTATTGAGTTTTTAACTTGGTTTATTGTTTCCTTCATTTCCAGAATTTCAGATTGGTTTTTTTCATGATCTCTAGCTCTTTCTTAAAGTAATCTTTTGCTACTTGTAATTGCTCTCTTATGTCTTAGAATGATCAATGGTTGCCTTTATTTGCTCTCATATTTCTTTGTTGGGTTGATCGATTTTTGCCTGTAATTGCTCACTTATGTCATTCTTTAATTTGCTGATCATTTTAATTATGTACATTCTGAATTCTTTCTCTTACATTTCATCAACTGTGTTGTCAATGGATTCTGTTACTGTGGTATCGAGGTTTATTTGGGGCACTTTCTTCCCTTGTTTTTTCATGTTGATTATGTATCTTCCTTTCTTGAAATACCGATCTGAGGTATTGCAGCTTCTATCCTATAATCTTGTATTGACACTCTAGATTACCTGTGTCTCACCTCGGAGCTACTTCTGTTCCCCTAGTGTCCTCAAATGGGCAGTATTGCCACTAAAGTTGGTGGCAGAGGTAGTGGATGTACCTCAGAGGGCAGTGGGAGTGGTCTTGGCTGGGCTCCTGAGGTTGTGCATGAGGGCTGTTTTGCCCCTCTTGTGCTCCTTCTGGTGAGCAGGAACTCTGGAGCAGAACTGGAGGCAGGCCCAGGTCTCACTTAGTCAGGATCACAAGCAGGAGAGTCTGTGTGCGACCCTTACAGTGAGTGTGAGCTCCCCTGGGGCTCTGGTCTGGCTTCAGCTGGGCACCCTTGGCATTCCCTAAGGGCAGTTTTGGGCATTCTATCTCGCATGTTAACAGGAACTCTGGAGCGGAACTGGGTGGGCCCAGAGTGCACTTGGGGGGGCCTCTTTACATCTCTGCAGGGGACTCTTACTCTGGGTGTGCCTTCCTCTGTGGCTGGTAGCTATCTGTCTCTGGTCAACCCTTGGCTGGACACCCATGGAGTTTCCTGAGTGCAGATTTGGGCCCTCTGAGGCTCCTGCCGGTCTGCAGGAATTCTGTAGGGGAACTGGGGCAGGCCCAGGCCACACATGGGAGGGGCTGTCTCACTCTGGGGTCTCCATGAAGACTATTACCCTGAGTTTGGGCTCCCCAGTGGCTAGTGGCTAGGAGTCCCTGGTCTCCCTTTGGCTGGACACCCATGGAGTTTCCTGAGGGTGAATTTGGACCCCCTGCAGCTCCTGTCAGTCTGCAGGAACTCTGGAGTGGAACTGGGGCAGGCCCAGAGCACACTTGTGTGGGCCTCTTCACACTGGGATTTCTGCAGGCGACTCTTACCCTGGGTGTGCATTCCCCTGTGACTGGTAGCTATCAGTCTCTGGTCAACCCTTGGTTGGACACTCTTCGAGTTTCCTGAGGGTGGATTTGGGCCCTCTGTAGCTCCTGCCGGACCCCAGGAACTCTAGAGCAGAACTGGGGCAGGCCCAGGCTGCCCTTGGGTGGGGTTGCCTCCGTTAGAGTCTCTGGAGTGACTCTTGCCCTGAATTTGGGCTCCCCAGTGGCTAGAGGTAGCAGTCCCTGGTCTCCCTTTGGTTGGACACCCGTGGAGTTTCCTGAGGGTGGATTTGGGGTTTCTGCGGCTCCTGTCGGTCCGCAGGAACTCTAGAGTGGAACTTGCCTTTTATTATTTGATAACAAAAATTTTGTATAAATGCTTATTTAAGCGAAGCACTCTAACATGTACTGGATTGGTGTTCTCTCTCTGTGTGTGTGTGTGTGTGTGTGTGTGTCTGTGTGTGGTCTGAGTTAATTTCATACAAAAAGTACATATTCAGACACAGTGCATAATGGTACATCAAGGTTTATTGGAACATTTTTATGCACCACAAACTCTACATTGTAAATTCTATAACAGAAGAAACACTTTTGGTTTTCTTGCACCTAAGATCTGGCTTAGCACTTTCTTCCTTCCTAAAATAAATTAGAAGGTGATTTAGAACAGCATCCACAGGCTTCTCTTGATTCCATTGACATGGAATCATGGCATAATACAGGAAGGAAACTAGTGTTTACTTGTGTTTGTAAACATCAATTGTTTATTTAATGACTGCAACCACAAATACTACTTTAATATTACATTTATTTTCAAATTAAAAAGTCTCCATAAAAAAGGAAATTGCTTTATATTTTGCTAATGATAGTGTGCCAACTGATACAATCTTTTCCTAGAAAAATTTGGCAAGATTTATTAAAAGCTCCAAAAACCCCATTAACATTTTCCTAGAAACACCTATTTTAGAATTTATTCTAAAGGAATCATTATGTCTGTGCATTAAGATTTATGTACAAAATATTTAATTGGATATTGCTTATATTAAAATCTTTTTCATCAATGATGCTAAATAGGAAATTTGCTTATTTTTTAAATTAGTAAATATATATATATTTTGGAACACCATAACCCATAGAATTATGAAACAAAAAGTACAATTTATATGTTTAAAGTTAAAAAATAGTATTACTACAAACTGTGAGCATATCACTAAGGATTTAACAGTTTTAATGAATATGTGTTTGTCCAAGCACATACACCCAAGAAACCAGTGTTTCTCCTTCCTTCTAAGTGATGGTTTATGTGTGTTGGAAGACAATTTTCCATGGATTTTTGAATTACTTTTAGTTTGCAAATAGAGGCACCCATTGACCTTTCTTTCAGGCCATCTTTCTAAGAATGGTGGTATTGCAGTCTTGGAAAATAAAGGGTAGGTTGTATTATGGTCCAGTTTAGTAAAGATGTTGTTTCCCTCCAAGACAAAGTTCAAGCTCAGTGTTGCTCTTCTCTAATACAACCTACTGTGTGCAAAGATGGCACTGGACCCTCTTTGTGTCACCCTGTGAAATTGGGCCTGCAGTAATGAATTGTCCTTTGTCTTTGCTCAAGGAGTTTCATGTCTTTTACCAGTTTCTGCAAAACTTTGAGGGCTAACTTTTCAGCTCGCTGTTCTTAAAAAAATAAATGTGTGTGCATGTATATGCCATTTCTTATACATTTACAGTTTAATATAACAAATATGGATAACTTTTATAACCATATGCTTCTTGTTTTTTAAAAGAATCTGAAAGCCAGGTGCAATGTCACAATAATATGCCAACAATAGTATCAGAGGATGCTGGTGTCTCACAGCAGAAGAACTTAGGCTGGGGCAGCTAACAATATTTTGTCTGTTGGCAAACTTGGGCCATTCTGTGACTGTTTTCACCCAAGAGCCTTGTAGTGTTCTGCTTCCGATTTCAAGCCTGTTGAAATCTCACAAGACCCACTGACTACTCTTTATGAAGTTCATGGAATGAAGAACCATCCCAACAAAATAACAAGGTCTCTTAGAAAAATGCCATCCACACTACCACTGACAGGGAACAGGTGTTTAATGCATAGGATTCGGAGTCAGAAGCCTGCTGCCTTTAAATATAACTGTCAAGTGATCAGCGTCCGCTGGCAAATCGCACTGGGAACAGAGCCTTTCTTTATACAACAGATGAGACTTTATAGTTGCTGGAGGTTATAAATGTTTGTGAATATGGCTGTGGGTACATATGTTCTCTCATCAGCATCCATTGGAACATAGAAGTGAAGTGTGTATGAAAATGCCCTTATCTAATGGCAACTCCATTTCTATAATTTGAAGTGAGATTTTTTTTAAAACATGGAGTGCAATCATCTGAAGATTTCTTTGGTGTGTGTCTCCACTGTATCCTGGTACTCAGAGATGATAGTTTAAGACAAGGAAAACAAAGGAAGAAATATTCTCTTCTTGCATCTAAGCCATTGTGTCACAACCTGAGGAGCAGAATAAATGGATTCTTGAATCCTTATTCAATGGATTTTAGGAAATGCAGATGTAGAGAAATTAAATCAGATTTTTCATTCCTAAAAATAATTTAAAGCAATGATTTCCTATTAAATCCAATCTATAAGAAGCCCCTTTAGGTAGAATTTGAACCCTAATAATTTAAAAAGTCAATCCATTATAATGGATCACAAATACACCTAATCCAGTTGACTCTCATTTACTCTTTTAGGTATAGCATGGATTTCAGAACTGAGCTTTGTCATGGCACTGGGGATTCCATAAGTTTCTTGACATCACAATGGCAAAAGCTATTAGTTCTTTCCAACAACATCCATACTCACTGTCCACCTTAGTAACAGAACTCCAGATTTATTCAGGATAGAAATGGTCCAGCTAAAAGCCTAGATTTTGGGCTGGGGTTAGAGCTCAGTGGTAGAGTGCTTGCCTAGCATGTGTGAGTCACTGGGTTTGAGTCTCAGCACCACGTATAAATTAAAAAAAAAAAAAAAAAAGGCCTAGGTTTCCCAGGTTTCTTTGCAGTTACATGAGCCCACATGACTAACTTCCGGTCAAGGAGAAGAGAAAATGCTGGGTGAGTTCACCAGCTCCCCCTTCTTCTCCCCTCCTCCTTTTTCTTCCCAGGGAAGCAGATGGGATTCCTGCAGTGATCTTATGCAATGCAATTATCTTGCAGATGGAAGACAACCAACAAGAGCAGAAAGACTAAAGATCCTGGGTCTCTAATGATTTTGAGCTTTCTCCAGACTTCTTGTGAACATTGTTGTTGTTGTTTACATGAAAGATTAAACCCTGTGTGTATAAGCTGCTTCACTAGTTTCTATCTGAGGCACTTTAGTCTCGCTGGTACAATTCCATATTTTTCATGAACTGTCTTTGGAGAATTTCTAAAATGGATTTGAAATGTTTGGGGTTTAGAAGAAATAAATGGTATGAGAGCTAGAAAAAAATCTAAGCACTGAATTAGCAGAAAGGATTCAGTTGTTTTCAAACAACAAAACTGAAGGGGATTCTACATTGTTCCTGTATTTTTAACTAATAAATAAATACCCATTTAAACATTTTGTTCAATGCTTATTTCATTTTTGCCCACATCAGAGAGGTTTTGAGGTGACATGGGGTGAAGTCACATGGCCGGGCTTTGCATCCAGGTCCCTCCTCTTGTCAGCTGCATGGTAATGAGCAAGTTCTCCTTTTTTTGGTTTCCATTTCTTTCTTTAAAAATGGCACCTCGTTCTCAGGCTGTTCTGAAGGTTGCAGGATTTAATAAAGGTCATATGCAATGACTGGCATGTGTTATCAACCTATAATTATTATTTTTTGTATATCCACTGTTCTTTTAAATATATTACATGTTGTAACATTTGTTACAGTGACAATCTTTGTTTTATATCTATCAAATTGATAGGACTCTATGCTGCTACAGGAAGAGAAAAAATGAAGTCTGTGGATGGTATGTTTATGTGTATTATAAGTGGGCAGATGAAAATCATAGGTAATTGGATAGTCAAGAGCATGGACAACACTCTTCACTTTCTCTTTGACCTCATCCATCACCAAGCATGCTGTATAGTATGATAAAGTTACTCAAGTGTTATAAGAAGTAGGCTTCCTTAAGGAGTCCCAAAATCTTAACTATTTTTTCTGCATCTAGACCTCAAAATAACAGAATTTAAGGTTTGGTTGTAAATAAAATCTCATTTATCTTCTGTTACAATGATGTAAGAACAACTAGAGGTTTAAATTCATAGTCTAAATTTTTCAAAATAATCTTACTCATTTCTAATAGTCTGTAGTTACGTCACATGTATCTTAAAAAATCATGCTATGTTTTTGAATAATTGCATCCACAGGACTCTCTGTTGTTTCTGAGTGTTCATGTTGTCTTCATTGCTGAGCTGATTCATATATATGGAACCCAGCTGATTCATATATATGGACACACAAGGGCTTTTGAGTACTCTTATTTATCTTTCCTTAGCTATACTTGTCTCTTGGCTTCCTACCTTTATTGGCACATTTTTAATTTGTCTCTGCTAATTTTTAGACTTTTTTACTTTCTGGCATTTCTTATTCATCTACATTAATGTTGTGTGTTCTTGGAATTCATTATTGGAGTTCACCCACAGAAAGGAATTATCTCTTCATCATAAAATGATGTTCTTTTTTTATTAGTTCATAATTAAACATTGTGTAATTCCCCTCTGGTCCTCATTATTGAAGGTAACAACACTAATTATTTACTTTTTCATATTTCTGTCAAGCTGGAGATATACTTTATATACTACCTCTAGGAACAGCAAGTCATTTAGTGTATCAGTCAAAATTATTTGTTTTACAATTATGAGTGTGAAGAGAGAGCCTACAGAATGGGAAAAAATCTTCACTACCTGCTCCTCAGGGCATTAATATCCAGGATATACAAAGAACTCAAAAACTTAACAACAAAAAAATAAACAACCCATTCAATAAATGTGCAAAGGAGTGAAACAGAGACTTCTCTAAAGAAAAAATACAAGGAGTCAACAAGTATATGAAAAAATGTTCAATATCTGTAGCAATTAAGGAAATGCAAATCAAAACCACATTAAGATTTCATCTTGCTCCAATCAGAATGGCAATTATCAAGAATACAAATATGAAAGCCCAGGCCCAGGTCAGGCCTAGGTCCACCCCCACCCATCTGCTGACCCATGCCAGAGCCCAGACCCAGGCCTGGGACACCCCACATACACATGTGTGAGAGCCCAGGCCCAGGACCGTCCAAGCAGACTGGAGGTCCACGCTGTGGCTCTCCATTTACCAATGCATCACTTCCAGCCTGCATCCATCTTGGAACACTACAGCCATCACAATAGCCCTCCCCATGTAGTAGCTTCCACCTTGGGACAACAGACAGGGCCTGGAAGCAGCTGCTTGCCACAGCACAACATGCCACAGCACTGTATCTCCCAACAGCCAGCCCAAAGCCATTGTAAGTCCCATCCTTTCAGCCCCAACTCTGAAAGTGGTTGCATCCATCTAGAGCTACCTACACTGTGATCTTGAGTTACCACTGCTACCTTTAGTTGCAGTACAATCCATCTTGATACACCTGCCAGCAATTCTGAGCAAACAGCAAGGTGAGGTACTGGTAATCTGCAGTGTCACTACAAGATTATAGGGTAGAAACTGCAATACCTCAGATCCTTACTGCAGGAAAGGAAAACACATAATCAACATGAAAAAACAAGGAAAGAAAGTGCCCCAACAAACCAAGATACTACAATAATAAAATCTGTTGACAGCACAATTGATGAAGTGTCAGAGAAGAAGTTCAGAATGTATATAGTTAAAATGATATATGAATTAAAGAATGAGTTAAGCAAGCAAATACAAGCAAAAATTGATCACTCCAACAAAGAAATAAGAGAGCAAATACAGGTAGTAAAGGATTACTTCAAGAAAGAGGTAGAGATTCTGAAAGAAAAAAACAAACAGTTAGAAATCCTTGAAATGAAGGAAAAAATAAACTGAATAAAAAACTCAATAGAAAGCATCACCAGCAGACTAGAGCACTTGGAAGATGGAACCTCAGATAATGAAGACAAAATATTCAATCTTGAAAACAAAGTGGACCACACAGTGAAGATGGTAAGAAACCATGAACAGAACATACAGGAATTATGGGATAGTATCAAAAGACCAAATCTAAGAATTATTGGGATAGAGGAAGGCACAGAGTTTTAAACCAAAGGAATGCACAATCTCTTCAATGAAATAATATCAGAAAATTTCCCAAACATGAAGAATGAATTGGAAAATCAAATACGAGAGGCTTACAGGACACCAAATGTACAAAACTACAATAGATCTATGTAGACCAAGACACATTATAATAAAAATGCCTAGCATAGACAATAAGACTATAATTTTAAGAGCCATAAGAGAGAGGAATCTGGTTACATATAAGGGGAGACCAATTTGGATTTCAGCAGATTTTTCAACCCAGACCCTAAAAACCAAGAGATCATGGAACAACATACACTAAGCTAAGAAAGAGAATGGATGCCAACCAAGAATCTTATATCCAGGAAAATTAAGCTTCAGATTTGATGATGAAATAAAAATCTTTTATGATAAACAAAATTTAAAGGAATTTACAGCGAGAGAGCCTGTACTACATAGCATTCTCAACAAAATACTTCATGAGGAGGAAATGAAAACCAAAAATGAAAATATACAAAGAGATAAACTACACTAAAGGAAAGCCCAATCAAAGGAGAAACCAAGTCAAGGTAAAAACCAAATATAATCCAAAATAACCAGGAATGTAAATCATATTTCAATAATAATCCTGAATGTGAATGGCCTATACTCATCAATTAAAAGACATAGACTTACAGTTTGGATTTTTAAAAAAGACCCAATAATATGCTTCCTTTAAGACACTCATCTCACAGGAAAAGACATCCACAGACTGAAGGTGAAAGGGTGGGAAAAAATGTATCACTTACATGGACTGTGTAAACAAGCAGGGGTTTCTATCCTCCTATCAGATAAAGTGGACCTCAAACCAAGTTAGTGAAAAGGGATAAAGAAGGACATTTCATATTTCTTAAAGGAACCATACATCAGTAAGACATAACAGTCATAAATATCTATGTCTCAAACAATGGCACATCTATGTATACCAAACAAAACCTTCTCAACTACAAAAAACAAATAGACCATAACACAATAATACTTGGTGACTTTAACACAGCTCTCTCTCACCACTGGATAGGTCTTTTAAACAAAAACTAAACAAAGAAACTATATAACTCAATAAAACAATCAATAATTTAGATTTAAAAGACATATATAGAATATTCCATCTATCAAAAAGCGAACACACTTATTTCTCAGCAGCACATAGATTCTTCTTTAGAGAATATGTTATTCCACAAAGCAAGTCTTAGCAAATACAAAAATATAGAGATACTACCCTGCATTCTATCTGACCATAATAGAATGAAATTAGAAACCAATGACAAAATAAAAAAATAGAAACTACTCCAACACCTGGAGACTAAATGATATCCTATTGAATGATGCATGGATAACAGAAGACATCAGGAGGAGATTAAAAAAATAAATGAGAGATAAAAGGTAAATGAGAACTCAGATACAACATATCAAAATCTCTGGGACACCATGAAGGCAGTGCTAAGAGGAAAGCTCATTGCATTAAGCTTATTCATTAAAAGAAGAAAAAATTGAAAAATAAAAGACCTGACACTACATCTCAAAGCCCTAGAAAAAGAGGAACAAACCAACACCAAAAGAAGTATAAGACAGGAAATAATTAAAATCAGGGCTGAAATCAATGAAATTGAAACAAATGAGACAATTCAAAAATTGACAAAACAAAAAGCTGGTTCTTTGAAAAAATACATAAAATTGACAAACCCTTAGCCACCCTAACAAAAAGGAGAGCAAAAATTCAAATTTCTAAAATTCATGATGAAAAAGGAAATATCATGACAGACACTACTGAAATACAGAAGATAATTAGAAACTATTTTGAAAATTTATACTCTGGTAAAATAGAAAATCCCAAAGACATTGACAAATTTAAAGAGGCATATGACCAACCCAAACTGAACCAGGAGGACATACAAGACTTAAACAGATCAATTTCAAGCAAGGAAATAGAAGATGCCATCAAAGGCCTTCCAAACAAGAAAAGCCTGAGACAAGAAGGATTCTCAGCCGAGTTCTATAAGACTAAAAAGAAGAATTAATACCAATACTCCTCAAACTATTCCATGAAATAGAAAAAGAGAGAACCCTTCCAAACTCATTCTATGAGGCTAGTATCACCCTGATACCAAAACCAGAGACACATCAAGGAAAGAAAATTGCAGACCAATAGATGCAAAAATTCTCAATAAAATTTTGACAAATCACATACAAAAACATATTTAAAAAATAGTGTGCCATGATCAAGTAGGGTTCACTACAGGGATACAAGTTTGGTTCAACATATAGAAATCAGTAAACATAATCCATTACATCAATAGATTTAGAGATAAGAATCACATTATTTAATTGATGCATAGAAAGCATTTGACAAAATATAGCACACTTTCATGTTCAAAACACTAGAAAAACTAGGGATTGTAAGAACATACCTCAATATTCTAAAAGCTATCTATGCTAAACCCAAGGCCAACACCATCCTAAATGGAGAAAAATTGGAAACATTCCCTCTAAAAACAGGAACAAGACAGGGATGCCCTCTTTCACCACTTATATTCAACATAGGTCTTAAAAGTCTACCCAGAGCAATAAGACAGATGAAAGAAATTAAAGGGATATAAATATGAAAAGAAGAACTCAAACTATCATTATTTGCTGACAACATGATTCTATACTTAGAGGATCCAAAAAATTCCACCAGATAACTTCTAGAATTAATAAATGAATTCAGCAAAGTAGCAGGATATAAAATCAATACCCATAAATCAAATGCATTTCTATACATCAGTGATAAATCCTCTGAAAGAGAAATTAGAAAAAGTATCCTAATCACAATAGCCTAAAAAAAAATAAAATACTTGGGAATCAATTTAACAGAAGAGGTTAAACACCTCTACAATGAAAACTACGGGACACTAAAAGAAATTGAACGAGACCTTAGAAAATAGAAAGATCTCCCATGCTCTTGGATAGGCAGAATCAATATTGTCAAAATGGCCATAAGACCAAAAGCACTATACAGATCAATGTGATTCCAATTAAAATCCCAACATCAATCCTTATAGAAATAGAAAAAGCAATCATGAAATTCATTTGGAAAAATAAGAGATCCAGAACAGCCAAAGCAATCCTTAGCAAGAAGAGTGAAACAGGAGACATCACAATACCAGACCTTAAACTATACTACAAAGCTATAGTGACAAAAACAACATGCTATTGGCTCCAAAATAGCCATGTAGACCAATAGTACAGAATAGAAGACAGAGACAAACCCACATAAATACAATTAGCTCATACTAGACAAAGATGCCAAAAACATATATTGGAGAAAAGATAGCCTCTTCAACAAATGGTGCTGGAAAAACTGGAAATCCATGTGCAGCAGAATGAAACTAAACCTTTATCTCTCACCATGCACAAAACTCAATTCAAAGTGGATCAAGGACCTAGGAATTATACCAGAGACCCTGCGCCTAATAGAAG
>PVHX01010898.1:27312-67408 GCA_004024805.1 Geosciurus inauris
CAACTCAATCAATAAATGGGCTAAGGAGCTGAACAGCTGAACAGACACTTCTCAGATGAAGATATACCATCAATCAATAGACATATGAAAAAATGTTCAGCATCTCTAGCCATTAGAGAAATGCAAATCAAAACTACTCCAAGATTTCATCTCACATCAGTCAGAATGGCAGTTACCAAGAATACAAACAACAATGTGTTGACAAGGATATGAGGGAAAAGACACACTTATACATTGTTGGTGGGACTGCAAATTGATGCAACCAATCTGGAAAGTAGTAGGGAGATTCCTTTAAAAACTTGGAATGGAACCACCATTTGACCTAGCTATTTCACTCCTCGGTCTATACCCTAAAGACTTAAAAACAGCATACTAATGCAAAACATAACCAAGAAACTATTAAAACCAGAAATAGATACTGTACACAAATATGTGTTTTGTGGACCATGCTTAATTGATTTTTGCTTCTTATTAAAAACCAAAACCAAACAAAACAAAAACTCCCCAAAATAAAATCAATTTCTCACAGCGTGAAAAAAAGAAACAGCATACTACAGTGACGCAGCCACTTCAGTGTTTATATATGTATATAAAACATTCTCTTTATATACATAAACATACCCTTACAATGGAGTATTACTTAACCATAAAGAAGAATGACATCATGGAATTTTCTGGTAAATGGATGAAACTGGAAGCTATTATGCTAAGTGAAATAAGCCAGTACCCCAAAGTCAAAGGTTAAATGTTTTCTGTCTTATGTAGAAGCTGTCCAAAATAGGGAGGGAGAGTGTTAAAAATAAGAAAGAGAGAGAAAGGGAAAAAAAGAGGAGGGAATTTTATTGAAATAGAGGAAAGATCAGTAGAGTACACAAAGGGGATTGAGGAGGAAGAAGGATGGGAAAGGGGAAGAACAGTGGAATGAATCTGACCAAACTTTCTTATGTGCATGCATGGATGTGACACAATGGGTCTCAGCATCAGGTGTATCTAAAGGACACTAATTTGAAAAAAAAAAAAAAAAAAAGAGTAAGCTGTAAAAGAATTGAAGAGGGATTGGTGGAGGAGAGGGAGAAGAGACAGGGGAGGGGGCAGCACAGGGACTGAATTCGAATGAGTTGTATCCCATGCTTTTGTGATTATGTCAGGATATATCCTAGTGTTGTATATAACTAAAAATAAATTTTAAAATAAATAAATGAAAATAAATTTAATGGATCTAACTGGAGACTATAATGCTATGTGAAATAAGCGAATCCCCCCAAAATCCAAGGCCAAATGTTCTCTCTGAAATGTGGATGCTGACTCACAATAGGCTGGGGGTGGGAAGTGGAGGTTCACTGGATGACAGGGGGAAATGGTGGCGAAGAGAGGGAGATGGGAATGGGAAAGAAGTAGGATGAAAAAGACATGACTTTCCTACGTTCATATATGAATACACAACCTATATAATTCCATATCATGTATAACCAAAAGAATGGGAATTTCTACTCCATGTATGTGTAGTATGTCAAAATACATTCCACTGTCATGTATAACTAAAAAGAACAGATTTTAAAAATAAATAAATTTAAAAAGGAAACAAAAAAGACTATTAGAGTAAAACATTTTCATGTGATTAAAAATCACTTGTTTTAATAAGACAACTCCTTATAGAAATGCTTTCTACTTCCTCTGGCTAATTTCTCTATCTCCTATGCATTCATAATGTCTTTATTCCCAAATCCCTATCAACTGACAATCTTTGCCTCATCATTGAACTGTTGATTACTAATCATGATTATTAAACATATTGCTGATATTTCCCAAGATTCCATCCCAAGTTTCTCTATTTTAAATAGCCACATTTTAATAATGGGAAACTTAAGATATTTAGAACGCAGCTCCTTATGTATTAGATCCCAAGTCAAAGAAACCAGAATCCACATTCACAAAGTGAAGGATTAATCAGAGGAGAAATTTGAATGAGTTTGAAGAAAAGCAATCTTCCAATATCTTTAAAGAGACTAAGCTTTGAGTTGCTAGTCTACAAAAATAATTTTTCCTTCTTTCTTTCTTTTGTAACAGTAAAAAAAAACATACAAAATGTATTACATGCTTGAAGTATGGAAGTATTACATTCCACCAAAGATGATTTTTAAATTTTTACTTAAATCCTTCAATAAATATTTTTAATATAATGCTTAATAATGGAAGATTTGATTGTTTCAGGTTTTATTAAATTTTATTTTCCTTGGTGGTCTAACACCCTCATTCTGGTACCCTAGTGTTTTTGTAATGTATTATAATTGCCACTATTCACCTCTCTAGATCACACTCATACCACATTTATTGTCACAACCACAGAGAAGGTACAAAATAGTGTTTCAATAAATACTTGTTTACATGAAAGAATGAGTGAATGAATAGAACAGAAACTTGTGAGAAGAATAGCAAATTTCAAGTAGATAAGTAGAAAAAGGGGCAAGGTTATGATCATGGACAATTGCATGTGTGTTTATTATGGTTATTATGTAGGTGTTGAATGCTTTCTTTTCAGATAAAAATGGTGTACTGGCATTTGACTCTTGATAACTTGTAAGACATTCTGCCATTCCCTGTGTCAAGCTCTTCCCAGGTCACTTTTTGCATTAACATGTTAAATTTTTAGTCCTGACAAAGAAATCATCTGAGATAAGAAAATTAGTTCATTGGAGCAGAAGTATGTCAATATTACTCTCAAAGAAAAAAAAACACAAAGACTGTGCTCTGTACAGAACTACACAAAAGGGCACAATTTACATCCTTTTAAAACCTCTATCATCTGGAACATTTATTAGAAAAGCTGTAAGTCTGCCAAACTATTTTTTTAGGACTTTAAGAGGCTTAGACACATTTTTAACATATATGATTATGCTTTAATACTCACAACAACCAGGAGGCTGGAATTGAAGCCAAAGTTTAAGAGAAAGGTCAAAGGGAACACACTCACATCCGAGTTAGAAAATTTGCCTGATTAGGAATAAGTATGTCTGAGCTCTCCTTCCAATTCTTCCACCAACTACCTTGAGGAATTAACTCAAGCCTCTTGGCTCCTTTGAGATTTAACATTTTTATCTATGAAATGAAGGGCTTACATTCTGAGCTCTAAGTCTATAATTTTGTGCATATTTTATCAAATAGAATGCATTCCAATCACTCCCTTCAAACCCAGAATTCTTCTTACCAGAGATAAAAATAACAAGGGAGACTTAAGGATCACTCCAATGAGGAGCCACTTTCTCCTTACAGCTCAGAAGGACATCCCCTCGGCCCACCCCTCATGGATGGACAATCACTCAGTTTCTAGGAACATATGACATTGGAAGCAGTCTCTCTTCTCCTCCCCATGCCCTCTCCGCTGTTGTTAATGGTCAGTGTGGGACTTTGAACGAAGACATTGGAAAGGCAACCTACAAAACATAAAATTGGAAGGAAGGTGGTTGAATTGTACAATAGCACTGGAAACTAGGGAGAATGCCTTCTATACCCCAGAAACTTTGACAGCTATGAATCTGGCTTACAGAGTCAATTTTGTCATACAATTGGACCTGTTAAAAAGTAGTTAATTAAAAACAAATGGATATTATAATGCCAAAAGGGAAAGTAAGTAATTAAATAATGTCTATAAACAGAAGTAAAATATACACCTATTACTCTATTACAGTAACAAAAATGTTAAGTTTTTGTTGCAGACCTTAGCTTCTACGAAGTAGAAGTACATAACATCTTCAAAATGATTTTTCACATATTCATGTTCACTGGCAATACAGCCTTATTGACCTATAGGTGATCATAGTTGGTCAAAAACTATATTAATTTAAATTCACAAAGTCTCTTCAAATAAAGCAACAGATAAATAATAAAAATTTTCAATATACAGATAAGCATTGTTGAGATTTATAAAAACTACTTCTTACAATAAATTCCAGAACTTAGGGTTGGAGATATAGCTCAGTTGATAAAGTACTTGTCTCACATGCAGGAGGCCCTGGATTCAATCCCCAGCACCACAAAAAAAAAAAAAAAAAAAAAAAAAATCCAGAACTTGGGATAGCACCCACATATTTGTGGATCAATTCTAACGGTTCTCAAATAAATCTCTCTGCAGTCAAAAGCTTTCCACTAAAATAGCTTCCCCCAGAAAATTCATCTTCTTCTCTCTTCCAATTCATAATCACTCTGCTTTCTTGTTCAGTTTGTATCCTCTGTTTGAACACAAGAATGCCTTACTTTCTCCAGAGCTGGAAAACTACTCTCGAAGCAGATTTGAATGTTTGTGAATCTTTTCCGAATTTTCACTTGAAACAAACACATGTAGCTAAATCACCTATGTCAGAAATGATAATTTGGAGTTCTCTGAATGATCTTCCATAGAGAATATGTTTATTCAATGTGAAGTAGTTTTAAACTTTCAAGCCACGCATGTTATTAAAGCTTAAGAGTAACCATGATGATTATTCCGAACTTAGACAAATAAAAGATTCTTTAGGAGAGAATTATCTTATCATTAACATTATTCAAACTTCCTGGTACATGGTGATAATAAAAAGCAGATCATTGTTTCAAGATTCTTCAGTAGTTTGTAAATTCTCTACAGTCAATGCACATCCTCATTGCCTGCACCCAAACTGACCACTCCCATGACCTTCACCTTTCTAGTCATGTCTAAGAAGTGAAGGGCAGCTTTGCATCAGAGTTCCTGGAGGGATCAGCAAACATCAGGTCTCTGAATAGTGGAAACGTTGGAGAACTTAGTATAAATCAGTTTTTTTTTTCCCACCAAGTTTTCTACAAGAAACAAAAAGTGCTTCCCTGCCCTCTACCCAAATAAATTCTCTTCAGAAAAAAATTACAAGAATACTTCAGCTACATCAAAATACAAAAGGATGATCATAAAGATGAGAGACCTTGCAGATCACTCCATGGAACAGAATGCAGAACCCCAAACTCAGCTCTACTAGATCAAGAATTTGGTCTGTGACAAAAATGGCATTTCAAAGCATTGACAGAAAGATTATGTGACATGTGCTTTAGACAGTAATTTGTCAAAGACTTTGTGTAAAAGAATTAAATCTTATCCCTTCCTTATTCCACATAAGAATATGAATTCTAGACAGCCTAAAAAGTTAAATGTGTAAAAAATTTAAAATAAAAAAAAAAAGAAAACATAGATGGATTTTTAAAAATCAATCTTTGGGTTGAGAGGTCAATTTCAAGGCATAAAATCAAATATAGAAACCATAAAAGAAAGGACTGACACAGTCAATAGCATAAAAATTATATTTCTGTACTCTAGAAATTAAAAGGCAAATGACAGTTTGACACAAATGACATATTATGTTACATATAAGAAATAAAGAGCTTTTATAAATCAGTGAGAAAAAAAATAACAACAAAAAGTCCCAGATGAAAAATGGATAAAGAACATGAAAGTCATGAAAACAGAAATGTGACTGTTCCCCACAAAAGTTCAAAACAGGAAAATAAGCAAATAAAATAACAATGAACTATTTTACTCCTCAATTTGGGATTTATGTTCTATCTATCCCATATTGGCAATGAATCAGCAAAATAAGTATTATTTGACACCGTGCAACGTATAAATCACCCTTTTGGGAAGTTATATTTGCAATAAATAACAAAAGCTTAAAAAATATGACCTGTGACTCCACTTCTAAGAATATACCCAGAGAAATAATTAGATGCACACAAGATTTATGTACACAAATCTTCATTGCCTTGTTATTTTTTATTATGAATACAGAAATAATCTAAGTAGTAGAGAATAATTAAATAAATTATATCTTGTAACAAAATGGCATGTGTTTAGTCATTGAAAAAAATGACATCAAAGAACATTATTATATCTTAAAATGTTCATAATATCATAAAATGGAAAGGCAAAACAATTTATGTAACATGATTTCAATATTTAATAAATGATGTGATTCATTTTAAGTATTTATTACTTTAGTTGGTAGGATTATGATTCTCCCCCTCCTCTATAATTACTAATATAGTCATCTCTTGATAACCTCAGCAGATTGTTTCCAGAACCTCTCATCTCACTTTTACTCCTGCAGGTACCATAGCCCATGGATGCTCAAGTCCCTTATATAAAATGGCATAGCGTTTCCGGTAACCTATGTACATCCTCTCCATTTTACTTATGATACCTAATGCAGTGTAAATACTACACAACTTGTTATATTGTTTACAGAATAATGACAAGAAGTAAAAGTATATGCTCAGCACATATTTTTTTCTGTAGTTGGTTGAATCTGTGGTTATGAAGTGCCAATTGTTATTTTCTATATATTTCACAATGATTGTACAATACTTACATAATTCAAAGTAGAATAATCAGGTTATTAGAAGGAAAAAACTACACTTGATAGAACTCCATTGCCTTTGTCTACTGTCTCTCTCCATCAGCAGCAAGTATGTCTTTACTGAGGTTTCCAAGAGGAGGGAGGCAGCTTCCCCAGGTCGCCTTCCTTCCAGGCCAAGTGCATTCAAGGCGTGCTTCCTGGTGATTTGTTAGGCATGTTGTTATTTAAGATGACTTGCTTGCCAATGGAGATAAGACCCTGCTATAGGTCGAATTGCATTCCCCAAAATTCTTATGTTGAAGCCCTGACCCACAGTAAATCAGAATGTGACCATATTTGGAAACTGAATGTCTGCAGATGCAATTAGATAAAATGGAGTCACAGAAGAGTAGGATGGGCCTATAATCCATTATGACTAGTATCCTTATGAGAAGGGGAAATTTGGACACAGAAATATGAACAGAAGGAAGAGAGTGTGAAGCCATACTAGGAAAGGGCCATGCAAAGAAGAAGGCAGAAATTGGAATGACACTACTAGAAGACAAAGATTGCCACAAACCTTGATAAGCGAGGTGGGAAGCATAGAATGGACTCTTCCTCACAGCCCCAGAAGAATCAACCCTGCCAACCTTCTTGTCTCCAAGAATTTGATGAATTGTCTCCAGAACTACGAGACAATAAATTTGTGTAAAACAAATAAAAAAGCTAACTACCCAGTCCATGGGACCTTGTTATAAGGCCCTAGGAAACTAATATAGACTCAAGAACATTTGACATTTGGATTAGGTGTCTGTTCCTCTGAAGTTTAAGATGACACTGGAGGGCAGTTACTGTTTTGTCCAGGAGTGATCACTTTATGATCTTCTTACCTTGGCTGATGTAAAAATCCAATGCAACAATGAGGAGATCCAAGGTCAGGAGGCTAAGGCTCTCTGCAAAATAACATAAAGATGGTCTTCACTGGATATCAAGTTGCACACCTGTCCCTAATTTTCACCAAGAGATGTGTTTTCTCTTTGGTGCCTGGGGTGGGCTCCAGGTAGAGGAAGACAAAATGGAGGGGAGTTGTTTGAGAGTAAGAAATTTTATTCTGTACCTGCAGACCACAGGCTGAGGAGAAAGGGTAACCATTGATTCTGGAGCTTAGGTTGTGGCCTGAGAATGGCTATTTATAGTTTCCAGTTTTATTCTGTCTGAATTGCAAATCTCTTCTGTTATCCCCAAGCCTTCAGAAAGATCTTCTTAAGGATTATAGACTCACTTATCACCATGGGGAATCTGAGGCCAGAGAATGTAGTCTGCAGGGGGGAAATGGAACAGAGTTAGAGCTTGTTGAGAGAATAGAGTCTCAAGACCACACAGAATGGTATGTACCAAAGCTATATTGTGGCCTAGAGATCCTCGGTCCACTAAAGTGGCAGGTAACCATCAAGACAGACTTGGGGAGCATATCAGCTTTCTCTGGGGATATTCAGAATGCACCTGGAAAATGGGAAAAGACTGAACTTCCAGTATTCTAGCAGAATGGGCCTTACACTGGTGTTTGGGGGGTACATAATTGTTCATTCCCAAAACTGAGTAAGTCTAGAACTCATTTCTTTCGAACATTGTGTCAGACACCCACAATTGTTGAGAAATTCATTCTGTCAGCATTTCCTTTTCAATTTCTCTCCACAGATCTGCAAAGTTATGGGGAAAATAGTACTTCCTCTATTATAGTGGATTATAAATTTTATTCCAAAAATATTTCAGCTTATTAACAAATCAAAGCTTAGAAAAATAATGATCATTGGTATGTGTCCATGCACACTCATTTTATGGTGATATTGATATATCTCATATAGGTTCATGGCCCTGTCTTTTCAGCCATGGCTCCAGTAGAGTTAACCACAACCTTCAGTTTAGACTCCTTGCATCTTCTTTTATTCCCCTACAACTCATTTTCCTTCTGATAGTTAAACTCAAGTGTTAATTTAGCCTGGTAACAGCCCAATTAAAATCCTTCAATATTTTCGGAAGGAAAAAGAATAAAATGTGTTAGCCAGAGCCACGAGGCTCAATCACTTGGTGCTGCCCACACCTCCAGCTTTATTTTCCAGCTCTGTCTGGTAACTCTTTTCCTCACCCAGCCTAATTCCTAATTTTCCCGCAAGTCTTCAATGTAATACCACTCTTTTCACTGATCTGGAATCTAACACATCTCCCTAAATCATCGTACTCTTTCATTATCTTTAATTACAGCTGTACTATCTCATTGTATATTAACTTAATCATTTATTTGTGTCTTATTGATCTTCCTCCCTTTAAAGTAACAGAAAAGCATAGTTACTCTTTTACTAGGCTGTTTTCTACTGCCTGGTCTAATTCACCTTCTGATATATCAAAGGTGTATTGTAGCTGCTCAGTAAATACTTGATGAATAACAGTACTTAAATTGTATCTTAAAGAAAAACTCAAATATAATAAATTATATATTTATGGTAAAGATTTTCTTGTTTTTAGGCAAGGGTGAAATCGGTCTATATGGTTGAAGATGACATCTAGAGCAGATTCTTGAGTCTAGAATTCTTTAACTTCTCAGAAGCTAGCCTGGCAAAGCTTCTCAACACAAGTCACCATTTTGGTAAAACAAGAATAACTAGGAATCTGTTACAATCATACACATGACTGGAAGACATCCAAAGTCATTTAACTTTCACCTCTAGAACTTGCTTGGACATGAGTTTACAATTTGTTCTTCAGTATTAAATAAATACAAGTCTTTCCATTAAATTTTTCTTCCTGAAAGAAAATAAAATTCCTTGATCTTGCTCTAATATAATCTATACAATACTGGTCCCCAACTTCCTTAGTTATCACATGCAAATAATACCAACTCTCTAAGTGACAGAGCTGTTTGAGGATCAAGTGAAAACTTGATAACTATCAAAACTGAAAAAAGGGGCTGGGATTGTGGCTCAGTGGTAAAGCGCTTGCCTTGCATGCGTGAGGCGCTGGGTTCGATCCTCAGCACCACATAAAAATAAATAAATAAAGATATTGTGTCCATCTACAACTAGAAAACATTTTTAAAAAAACTGAAAAAATTCTTAATAATACAGCAAAGCTTTAGGTATAGAACTACTGCTATCAATATGCACAGCCAAAAGTTACATTGCCAAAGAATTACCTAATGGGGTGTCATTGGTGTTTATATTTGTATACATATACCTGACATTAAGTTTCAAACTGTGGCCAACAAGGTAGGAAGTCTAGGAATAAAAGAAAAAAGAAAAGAGGAAAAAACCCATACAGGCTGAGTCTGATTAATAAAATAGAAACAATTAATTTGTTGAGGTAGAAATAAATTACTAACCCTGGTTTTATATATTTTACTTCAGAAGTTTAAGTAAGTTCTTTATATACAGTCTTAGTTTACAATCTTGACAATTTTATTATCAATACTGAAAGATTTTAAACTATCATTTCATCTCATCTACTTCCTAAAGCTCCTTGAGTCTTTGGCAGTAAAGACATAAATTGTCATAGCCTATTCCTATTGAACTTTGAAGTATAAAATTTTTTTTGCTCAGCCAATCTAAATCAACCATGCAATGTAGCCCCTTTGGGTAATAATTATACCTGAAATATGCACTTGAGTAGGAAAAGAAAACATCTCAATTCCAGTTTCTTTCCAGTCAGGTTTATGTATTTCTTGGGTCTCCTATTTGAAAGAACAAACCTCTCCATATCCCAGGATATTTGCAAATTTATGGCAATGAATTATCTAGTCTCCTTCCCCTCATATGCATGATTTTTATTTTTAATAAATTTTCAAAAATCACACGTTACAGGTCATTACTTGTATATACTACTTAAGAGATATATTACTAAATCAATTACAGTTGAGTGCAGTGGCCCACATGTGTAATCTCAGTGACTCTGGAGACTAAGGCAGAAGATCCCAAGTTCAAGCGAGGCCAGCCTCAGCCACTTAACAAGGCCCTAGGTAACTTAGAGCTCATCTTAAGAAAACAAAACAATAACAACAACAACAACAAAAGGATTGAGCATGAGCTCAGTGGTAAAATGCCTCTGGGTTCAATTCCCAGTACTAAATAAATAAACATCAACTTACAAATAGCAAGATTAAGTTTTATTAAACAGCTTTCTAAATATGCTACCAAGTGTTCTACGTAAGCAATTTCACTTCAGCACCCATGTGAAAGATTTCTTATATCCTCAAAGTATTTTTATTCATTATACCAGTGAATTTTTCACATCATCATCAATAACTTAAAGAATTAATATTGATAAAGGCATTTTATGCTTATTGGGAAAACAGTTCTCCATTAGGCAATAAAAAGAAACTCATGGTCAGTTTCAAGGTTCTTCTCATTATTCAATGAGAGTATTAAAGGTGTAAATCTGAAAAATGTTGAAATGAGATTCCAGTTTTATTCATTGTTTTGAACACTGGGAAGATAAGCAATGAGATGATTCACTAGTGCAACTTATCTGGTGTTATCAGCATGTCTGTGATAGCCATGATGCTCAGGGTAGGGGAACTGTGTGATTTATCTATGAGGACCATTGTGTTTCTTTCTCTCTGTCTCTTTCTCTCTCTCATCCATGGGGTAACCTAACACAGCAATAACAAGCACCCCCTTGGCTAAACTGTCTCTTCCCCAGGCTGCTGGACTGCTTGTGTACTCTCAAATCACCCCACTATCCTGCTTGATTGAGAAAAACCCCTTCATGTATCTATACTCAAGGAGAGTGACACTGTCCCCTTTCCCAGAATATAGTCACAACTGGGAGTGAGAAAAGCAAGTATAAGAAGACATGACCCAAATTCTCTTTGTATAATCAGTGTGCACTTTGAGGGGGTGGTGATACCAGGGATTGAACTCAGGGGCACTCAACCACTGAGCCACATCTCCAGTCCCCAGCCCTATTTGTTATTTTTTTAGATACAGGGTCTCACTGAGTTGCTTAGCTCCTCACTCTTACTGAGGCTGGCTTTGAACCCAAGATCCTCCTGTCTCAGCCTCCAGAGCTGCTGGTATTATAGGTGTGCACCACCACACCCAGCTACATTTTTTTTTCTTTAAAACCAAACCAATGCTTTGGGAACATATTAGCACTTATATTGATTAAAATAATACATAGCCATTGTAAAAAAAATCATTCTGTATAACATAATATGTAAAAATAAGAACATGGTCATAATCCTACTACCTAAAGGCAAACAGTTTTTGGAAATTCACTTGACATGTAAATGGCAAGTACAACCTGAGTATAAATCTATGCTATAAACTTTAAATACAATTTTTTATCTCAACATAATCATTTTTTCTACAGATAGAAACTTAATCTCTTCAATTTATTCCTATTAAAATTTTTAGAGCCCATTAAGAATTTTCTCAGAAACATCAGAATTTTTCAGTCTGTTAAGTTTTCCCCTCTCCTTTATCTCTAGAATCATATCCAATTTTTGGTTCAGGTCCAACAAGACCACACTGGGGAGTATATGAGTACCCTTCACCATCATGACTCTACTCTTAGTCTGCATTTATTCTCATTGGTTTTTAATTAGATAGTATATGAACTATCTAGTCTTCTTTTATTAAGCATAGATCCTGAATCATTCTCTTTCCAAAAATAAGGGCTTTAGATTCTCCAGTTCCTTTCTAGTTACAGTCCCACCCTGTTTGAGAGGTAGAAAAAGCAATTAGCCACTCTCTCTAAACTCTGTGGCCCTTTCTGAAACCCGTCTGCCTAGGTAACCTCTGGGGCTCTTGCTACTCCATGTCTTAGTGATCCTACTAAACACAAGACTTCTCTACAAGGCTTATCTCTCCATCAGGCATTCTGAAACTCAGCACGCAGGTCCCTTCAGTATCGCCTTACCTCAAGTATAGTGGAAGTTCTAGAACTTACACACTTGCAGCTCAATTCCAGGCCATCCTATGGGAGTGGCACCTCTTCAACACAAGTTTCTAAAGCAGAGTCACATCCTCTCCAGCTTGGGCAACCTTGGCTTGATGTCCAGGAATACTATGTTTCCAAAGAATTATTTACAGTAGAAACTAGAAATCTTCCAGTAATAGCCTTTCAGAAATTGTGACCCTTACAGGTCAAAAGCCCTGGATTTCAAGATTTTATCTCTGCTATGGGACTCAAGAGTCTATTGGGAGCTCAAATCCAAGGTACTGACATTTTGTACTTTATACTCTATGTCATCTCTCCCCTGAAAGAGTGCATGTTAATGAAGTAGTAGAGGAAGAGTAACAGCAAAAGGAGAAACAGATTGGATTGTGAAGAGGATTTCTGCTAACATAATAGAAATCTGATATCTGTCTTTCTATCTATCCAGCTGCCTACTGAGCTATTTTTGCGGACAGCTTTCTTTTATCTTTGGAGAACTCAAGCATGCCTCCTGCTCTCATTCCATATAATTCTACAAAGTTCCCCACTTTGCTTGACGCTATACTTCAGCAAACGCTTGAGACATTTCCCTCTGCCCTCATTCTGGAATTATTGCACTTCACCTGCCATTGAGTTGACTGGATACTTCCCTTATTCCCAAACAATAGAATTTCATGTGAAAGATAAGCAATGTTTCAAAAGTAATATCTTACTATTTTTTACCAAATTGGAACAGAAGTATAGGTTTTATATTTTTATTTTTTCTTACCATGAACATGGAAGCTCACAACTGACAACCTACTCTGATAGTTAAATGTGATACTTGAGATGGATTTGGACTTAAAAGCCTCTTGGATATTTATCAGGAACTTGGAATAAAAATTATTCAATGCCCCTCATTACTACTTGTTTCATTCCCATTGCTTACCCCTTTCACTTAATCATTCTGGCGGCTAGAGATCTCCAAATGTTTCCTGTATAGGGCTAGAAGTTTTTAGCCTTTGCACATTATATGATTTGTTATGAACACTCAATTCTTCCACGGGAGTGCAAAACACACCATAGGTAATACACAAATAAATGGCTACAGTTGCGTGCCAACTAATTTGTTTACAAAACCAGGTAGTAGGTCAAATTCAGCTCACAATTCACAGATTGCTGACCCCTGTTTTAGAATATTTGGTACCCATCTAAAACTGTTCTCCTTTTTCAATTTATTCTGCATTCTTTGCTTCATTAATCTTTGGGGGCTCAACATAACTTGCTGACTAGACACAACTTAAGCATATACCTATTTCGTGGCTTGACGTTTAAGATCTTTTACCATTGACCATGAGGAAGTGAAAGGAAATGGTACCAAACAGAAGAAAATATTGAGAAAACTAACCTAACCATGCATGCTAGCTTGAGTGAGGACAGGCAAACAGTCTCAGGACCATCTTCAATAGATCTAGAAACTTCAGGCATAACCCAGAGGCAGTATATGTGCCTATACACCTTTCCTAAAAATGGGACACCAGAGGGACAGATCCAGAGGGCTGTCATACCAGGTAGTCAGGAGGCACCATTTACCATGTTTTCCTCTCTATTAAATGCCTCCAGCCAAGAGTCCAAGGGAGAGACAGGTTATAGTTTAGTCATGAACAGGCAATGGCAGCTTATCATCATCAAAACAAACAAGCTAAGGTCTCCAAGCATCTGAATAGCATCCAAATGGCCAAAATTGTGGCAGAGTAAGGGACTGGACACATAACAAGCTAAGGAACTAAACCAACTGAGGAATTAGGAGAAAAGAGAAACTCAGTCCTGTCTTAGAGCAGAAAAATGGAAAAATCTACCTAGAAAGGTGAAATTGGTCATGATGTCATGAAGAGAAAGCTCCCTTCTGTTGGGTGTGACCTCCCTGGAAAAGGCCTCAAACACAACCACTGCAGAGGTTCTGCCTTATGTAGTAAATGTATTCTCCCCTTCCTGATCATGATTAGAGAAACAGGTGATGAGGACCTGAGGGACTCTAACTCAAATGTGCTTAAAACTGGAAGAGACATGTACATACTGACTTGAACAATTCAGTAAATGGAACTGCCATACTGAGCAGAATAGCTGCATCAGCAAATACTTAGTTGTTGTTAAGAAGTGTCAAATAGCATCCAAAGACCACTTTATTTGGTCATCTGGAACACATCACTGTCACAAACATCAATGATTTTTATTAGCTTATTATATGAGCAGCAAACGTTTACCTGTGAAAAGAACTACACAGAAAACCAAATCACAATGAGAAGACCACTCAGTGAGTGCGGGATTAATAGAAAGATGATTTGATGCCTACATTGTTCAATGGCATTATAGTAAGAAAATAGGAAATGAGTTCACTGTTCCTTAGGAATATAGCCTTCTACTGTGTGGATCCAGAACATGCCGTTTGTTGCTAGCAATTCCTTGCATCTCTCCCCACCTTTCTTGGGAAGCGAGGCATCTGAGTTTCAAAGGCATATTTAGTGGTACACATTCCCTTACCTATCATTGGGTTACCACTGCCAACATTTATTTCCATGCACCTCTCCCTTTCCTATATTTCTGTTACTAGCCAACTCCTATTTTGTTAGATGAGTCTTTATTTAAATAAATGAACATGGAAAATCAAGTTACAATCAAATCTTCTTAGCACAGGAACCACCATTCTTTTGCATCTTTTTTAAGTTTGCCTTATCTATGCTCTGGTTCATTACCTAAAGTTTTAACTCTCAAGAGTTATTCCCGGAGGGTTCCAAGATGCGACCTAGATGGATGCTGCAGTCAGTCACCCCAGAACCGGCGTTTGAAGTTGTGGAATTAGCATCTCCCAGCCAGCTTCTGGACATCATCCTACAGTTGTCCCCACAGGAATTCCACTTGTGCATGTAAGCAGAGCCACCAGGCAGCAGCATTTGGCACAAGCAGCAGGACTTCAGCAGCATCCGCTGTGGGCGGTTCAGAGCCCCAGCCCAGGGCCCCGCCCCAGGCAGGGCCTGCTTCTACACAAGGGGGCGTGGGACAGCTCATGGGAACAAACTGAACTCAACACAGAACACCGTGAAAAGACAGCGATTTCACTAGCACCCCAAACCAAAGTTACACCCTGCTGTGAAACCCACACCCAGGACACCAGCAGGGAAAGCCCAGCAAGCAATAGACAACACCATTGAGATTTTTTTTTTACTTTTTAAATTCTTATTATTTATTTTATCCCTTATCTTTTTCTCCTAATATTTCTATTGTTTGATCTTTTTGTTTTATTTCACAGCTCTTTTCTTCTTTCCCTTCGTCCTTTTTCCTTCCCTCTTTTTCTCTCTCACTTTTTTCCTACCCTCTAATCCCCAACAGTTGTGAAACCAAGTATTTGTTATACAGTGGGTCATGGTAGATGGGTTTTTCTAAACTGTATACTAGAGTGGTACTATATAGTTTTATAACTCACACTTGCATATATTTTATTCTTCTTGATATCTTATCTCCTCGCTGTACTCCCTTTTCTTCCTCCTTACTGGTCTTCCTCAACTCTCGGTCACTCTTTCTAGTAATAGCCAACTTCTCTTGGATACTTTTTTCATGCTTTCTAAGATCTAATAACCATATCCTCACTTCCTACTACCCCAACAATCTATCCTACACCCCACCCTCAAGTTTCCCTAGCCCACCAACAGAAACTATAGACCCTTGTGTGAACTTATTGTTTACATAATAGATTGTAAAGGAACCCATGATTGTTGTATATCGTGACTAAACTGTAAATGTATTTGGGAACTATTAGGAACTACTTGGTCTGAAACTATATATTGCTTGTATTGAGATCAATCAATATTGGTCTCCCCTTTAAAAGAGAGGTTTTGAAACCCTGCAGGGAAACTATACCTGTATAGGAATAAAAACTATAACAACTTGGATCAGCAGAGCTAGAAGGAAAGACACGCAATCTCCATGAAAAAACAAGGAAAGAAAGTGACTCAAACAAATCAAGATAACACACTACTTGAATCCATGGTCAGTACAGCAGAAGAAATGACAGAACAAGAATTCAGGATGTACATAACTAAAATGCTCTGTGACATAAAAAATGATATAAGAGAGCAAGCCCAGTCAGCAAAGGACCATTTCGATAAAGAGATACATAGGCAAATACATGAAGTAAAAGATCACTTCAATAAGAAGATATAGAATCTAAAAAGGAACCAGACAGAAATCCTTGAAATGAATGAAACAATAAACCAAATTAAAAACTCAATGGAAAGCATCACCAACAGATTAGACCACTTGGAAGACAGAACCTCAGATACTGAAGACAAAATATTTAACCTTGAGAATAGAGTTGACCACACAGTGAAAATGGTAAGAAGCCATGAACAGAACATCCAAGAGCTTTGGGACAACATTAAAAGACCAAACTTGAGAATTAGAAGAAGGCATAGAACTCCAAACCAAAGGAATGAGCAATCTATTCAATGAAATAATATCAGAAAACTTTCCAAATATGAAGAATGAAATGAATAATCAAATTCAAAAGGCTTACAGGACACCAAATGTTCAAAATCACAACAGACCTACACAAAGGCACATCATAATGAAAATGCCTAACATTCAGAATAAGGAGAGAATCTTAAAAGCCACAAGACAAAGGAATCAGATTACATATAGGGGAAAGCCAATTAGGACCACTGCAGACTTCTCAACCCAGACCCTGAGAGCAAGAAGATCATGGCAAAACATATACCAAGTGCTAAAAGACAGCAGATGCCAACCAAGAATCTTATATCCAGCAAAATTAAGTTTTAGATTTGATGATGAAATAAAAACCTTCCAAGATAAACAAAAATTAAAAGAATTCACAGCAAGAAAGCTGGCACTACAGAACATTCTTGGTAAAATAATCCATGAGGAGGAAATCAAAAACAATAATGAAAACCTGCAGAGAGAGGAGCTACATTAAAGGCCAAACAAAGGAGAAACTCAGTCAAGTTAAAAACCGAAGAATAAATCAAAGTGTCTGGAAATACAAACCATGTCTCCATAATAACATTGAATGTCAATGGCCTAAACTCAGCAATTAAAAGACACAGACTGGCAGATTGGATTTTAAGAAAATGACCCAATAATATGCTGCCTCCAAGAGACTCATCTCATAGAAAGAGATATTCACAGATTGAAGGTGAAAGGATGGAAAAAAAATTATCACTCTCATGGACTACGTAAACAAGCAGGAGTTTCCATCCTCATTTCAGATAAAGTAGACTTCAAAGCAAAGTTAGTGAAAAGAGATAAAGAAGGTCATTTCCATACTGCTCAAGGGAATCATACATCAACACGACATAACAATCTTAAATATCTATGCCCCAAACAATAGGACAGCCATGTTCTTCAAACAAACCCTTCTGAAATTCAAGAACCAAATAGATCCCAACACAATACTATTGTGTGACTTTAACACAACTCTCTCACCACTAAACAGATCTTCCAAACAAAAACTAAACAAAGAATCTACAAGACTTAATAGAACAATCAATGGTCTAGACTTAATGGATATATATAGAATATTCCATCCATCAACAAGCAGATACACGTTTTTCTCATGGATCCTTCTCCAAAATAGGTCATATGCTATGCCATAAAGCAAGTCTTAGTAAATACAAAAAAATAGAGATACTACCCTGCATTCTATCTGACCATAATGGACTGAAACTAGAAATTAATGACAGTTTTAAAAAAAGAAGCCACTACAACACCTGGAGACTCAATAATTTGCTATTGAACAATGCATGGGTAACAGAAGACATCAGGGAAGAGATAAAAAAATTCTTGGAGGTAAATGAGAACTCAACTCAACGTGGATCAAATACCTAGGAATTAGACCAGAGACCCTGCGGCTAATTGAGGAGAAAGTAGGTCCAAATCTTCATCCTGTTGGATTAGGTCCTGAATTCCTTAACAAGACTCCAATAGCACAAGAAATAAAAGCAAGAATCAATAAATGGGATGGACTTAAACTAAAAAGGTTCTTCTCTGCAAAAGAAACTATCATTGAGGTGAACAGAGAGCCTACATTCTGGGAGCAAATTTTTGACACACGTACATCAGATAGAGCACTGATCTCCAGGATATATAAAGAACTCAAAAACTTAACACCAAAAAAACAAACAACCCAATCAATAAATGGGCTAAGGAGCTGAATAGAAACCTCTCAGATCAAGACATACAATCAGTAAAAATATATATGAAGAAATGTTCTACGTCTCTAGCCATTAGAGAAATGCAAATCAAAACTACGCTCAGATTTCATCTCACCCCAGTCAGAATGGCAACTATCCAAAATACCAGGAAAAATAGGTGCTGGCAAGGATGTGGAGAAAAAGGTACACTCAAACATTGCTAGTGGGATTGCAAATTGGTGCAACCAATCTGGAAAGCAGTATGGAGATTTCTTTAAAAACTTGGAATGGAACCACCATTTGATCCAGCTATCCCACTCCTTGGCCTATACCCTAAAGACTTAAAAACAGCATACTACAGTAAAACAGCCACTTCAATGTTTATAGCAGCACAATTCACAATTGCAAAACTGTGGAAGCAACCCAGATGCTCTTCAATAGATGAATGGATAAAGAAACTGTGGTACATATACACAATGGAATATTATTCAGCAATAAAAGAGAATCAAATTATGGCATTTGCAGGCAAATGGATGGAATTGGAGAACATTATGCTTAGTGAAGTAAGCCAATCCCAAAAAACCAAATGCCGAATGTTCTCTCTGATTAGTGGATGATGATACATAAGCGGGGTGGGAATGAGGAACATAGGAGAAATGGAGCAACTCTGGATGCAGCAGAGGGGAGGTGGGGGGAGGGTAAGGGGAATGGGTATAGTAAAGATGGTTGATTGAGATCGTCATTACCATCCTTGGTGCATGTATGAAGACACAAATGGTGTGACTCTATCTGGTTTGCAACCAGAGAAATGGAAAAATTGATATCTATATATGTACTATGACTTGAAATGCATTTAAATAACTTATAATAAAAAAAGAGTTATTCCTTTTATTTAATTTCCAGGATAGTTAAAGTCTTCATATGCATTCAATAGGAAACACCATGAGACTAAAACTATAGAGGCTTACAAAGGCACACGTTAGACACATTGGATTCTTCATCTGACAGGTAGAAATGGCCATTTAGGAGCCCAGCGGTTGGATGCAAGATCAGTAGATTTTTGTAAAAATAATTTATTTTAACTCACTATACTGTGATCTATCTCCTCAGTTAGTATTGGCGTAGGAAAAGATGTGGACTAAGTCTTTTGGGTAATTTGTAGGGGTAGATTTCTTTAGTACATGCAATTTTTTTTTCACAAAACTAGCAAAAACAGTCTTTAATATGAGAGAATAAAGGATCCAGAATAGCCATAGTAATTTTCAGCAACAAGAGCAAGGCTGGAGGCATCACAATACCTGATCTCCAACTGTTCTACAGAGTTGAAAAACAGTTGTCATTATGTCATCATCATGTTGACATAAAAGTGGATAAGAAGACTTATTCTTTGGATGTGAGATCCCCCCAAAAGCTCCTGTGTTAATGTTCATATGCAAAATGATTCAATTATGAGAGTTGTAACCTCACCAGTGGATTCATCCATTTGATGGATTAATAATTTAAAAGACCTACTGTACTGGGTGGTAATTGTAGGCAGGTGGGGAAAGAGAGTGAGTAAGTACCTGAGGGCATGCGGTTGGGGTTATATTTTTTCCCCTGGCTCTCCTCTCACTCTTTCTGCTTCCCAGCTGCTATGAATTGAGTAGCAATTCTACATCATGCACTTCTGTCAGAGCACATGCAATTTGTAGATCAGAAGAGATAACATGGCACAGAAGGCTGGCCATGGCACTTCACAGGAGCTCCCGGTGGGAAGGCAGGGATGAACAAATACAGGCAGGGTGAGGGACTCAATAATACTGTGAGGAGCTAAGAACTTGGAATCTGTGATGACCATTTTGGAATATTAACATCACAGGTTGGAAAAAAGAAAGGAGAATTGGAGAATATAATAATTAGTGCCTATGACAGATGAATAAGTATTCTAAGGTCTTCATTTATGAGTTGCTTAACCACGGACAAGTCACTGATGCTTACCAGCTCATTAGAAAAATGAAGACAATAAAACTACTTCACAGGCTTATTGTAAGGATTAAATAAGATAGTATATATACAGTACTTACAAAAATCTGACATATGGACTACATTGATAAAATCAATTTCCTTTTTCTCTGGTGTTGGAAATTCTTAGCCTGAAATCCATAACCCCAGTGATAATTAGAGCTAGGTACCTGGAAGAATATAAATCCTTTAAATTGTTTACAAAAATTGTTTATATGTACATATAGTATGTGTGAACTTTACTAAAGAGAAGGTATATATATGTGTGTGTGTGTGTGTATGCACATATGTGTGTGTATGTGTGTGTGTGTTCCTTCCAGTTTTCAAGAATGTCCATGACTGGAATAAAAACTGAGAAGAACTGTGCTAGCACACAGAGTTAAGAGATAATTTTTATATCTTAATTATTAGTAGGAGAAAATGTGATCTTAATATTTGAATGGTTTCCCATTGACTTCAGGAAACAGTCTTTTAATTCTGTCAGCTAGACATGTCAATAGTATTTGGAACTGAAGGGGAATTATAGAACAGGGAAATCTTTGGTTGACTCAATTCCCTTCTTATATCTGGTCATGCATTGAAACTTTACTATCCTTCTGTTTTGCCTTCCATCATTATCAAAATTGTCTTCTAATTATGATTCATTTTTTTATGCAAGGACAGTAAATGCTACCATACTTATTCTGGCTTTTCCTACTCAGAAACCAAGAAGATGGTCGTTGTATTGAAAATATGAGATTCCATACAATATTCTTCTTCTACAACTCAGATGATCTCTTTTACTCATTCGTATCAACTAGAACATGTGTAATATCTAATGTTGACAGAGAACTATGCTAGCAAAATGGATATTTGGTTTATAGTGATGTTTGGTTTATACAATTTTGATAGAATATTTTGAATAACGATAATTATACCAACTGGATCTACTTGACATGCTTTTGATTCAGCACTTCAAACTACTGAAAAGGAGCTTTTAAATTAATACAAAATAAGGAGCAGGTCTACAACTAATATACTGGTCATTTTTAAATAATGAAATTTTTAAGATTATATATACACTGTAAAGATAAATTGAGACCTAAAATATTTGTGTGAATTTTACAAATTAAGCCAAATCAATGCAAGTTCTTCTTCCATCAAAGTTGATATTTCAAGATAAATAGGAAAACATAGAATTAATAAATATGCAAAGGATCATAACTCTAGTCTCTTAACATATTCATGAGCCAATTAAGAAAATATGGCTGGCATTCTATTATTGGTGGCAGAAGGTTTGGTTCAAAGAATAATTGGTCTGCTAGTTCATGAGATTATATAATGAGTTCTTTCTTATATATAACTAGCAGATTATCAACACCTATTTTATGTCTTTTTAAGAAAGTAATTTGAGTAACTGTAAGACAATAATAAAGCATTTTGAAGGACAAAAATAATGTGTTTGTGGATGATTCTCAATACATGAGTAAGTATTTAGTTAGTGCTGTATTTATGGAGCTATCAATTCCCTTCTAAAGGGGCTGCCCTATTGTGGATTCAGGCATTTGCATTTACATTACTTTACCTGTCAATCAGTTTTGCTCACTGAGCTTTAATGAAGCAATGGACCAGAGGAAAGAAAATGATAAAACTTTCAGGGCATCTGTTTTTTACTTGGAATCGTGTGTTTTAGTCGAAATATTTTACAGGCAACCAACACCGATAGTTCGAATTTTCACCTTCAAAACTTTTTCTCAAATTTGATATAAAAACTGTCAGTTTAGAAATCAGTTAACAAAAGGAGGCCTGCTTTTGTTTGCAGTTATGGTAGTAGAAGGTGGATATGATAAAAACTGATAGCATGATGATAGATGCTAGAGGTCAAATTAGCATAATATTTTTTAAAGTCTATAAATTTCACATGGTCAGGGATTATGTTTGTTGAGTTCACTATGGTATCTCTATTTCACCCATCACTAGTAATCAAAACTGTTGAATATACTGTCGAATTTTTCTACTTTAGCCTTGTATTAGGTTTCTTTCTTATGAAAGAAAAATCTGTTTGCTTTTTATTTGTTTGCAAAGACTCAACACCTATCTAATGAAATTAGCCTCTTTAGATATTCAAATAATTTGTTCTGTGTTGTCAGTTTCAGTGACTGACATCACTAAGATCATAAATATTCAACTTGACGCCACAAAACATCTGCTGTTTGATAGCAATATGCTACTTTTATGATTTTGTTTTAAGAACTTTGAGTTTTATTTACATGTACCAGATTACATCCTATAAAACTTGAAGTGTCTGCTTAACATTAAGACTTGCAAATAATAATAAGATACATGCAGACACATGTTAATAAATCATGCCTTATATTCTTCTCCCATGATACAGTAGTTCATAGTCCCTCGGTAATTTCATAGAAAAGAGGCGGGGACATAGAAGCCTGGAGCTCATTTCAGGCCTGATTCTAATTTCACACATACATAAAAGAACTTAATTATAATAGAGTTCACTGCTAAGGCTAAAAGGCAGGATATATGTGTAAAGGTTGTGGGACAAAGGAAGAGATGATATCTTCTATGGATATTAAATTCTTCAACTTAAGAAAGAAATATTGCTTTGGAGATTGATTTGAGTCCTCTTTATATAATAAGGATTCCCTTGTTTTCCATTTCTTTCTCCTTAATAGAGAACTTGTATTTCCCTCACTACAAAGTGAGTGTAAGGTTTGGCTTTTAAAGCCTTTTTCAAAGCTCTCAATTACTTGAAAATCTCTGGATTACTGAAAACTCCCCACATACTATTTTTATTTTATATGAATTGTGTGTACATGCTTTGAACATTAATCACAGATTGAGAAGTGCAAGAAAATATGAAATATTAGCCTCTAAAAGAGATGCTTCAAGAATTTTATGACTGAGAGTACTGAATAATGTATCTGGATACATTGATCAACTGAAAGAGTAAAAGCAGAGGCACCGTTTTTCATCCATCAGTGAAACTGGCTATTCTGTTCAGAAAATGTTTCTTGAAAATCTTGTTTTTTATATAGCCTATTTGATAATGTTTCAAATTTGCAAGTATAACAAAGGAAAATAAGTGATGTTTGAAGGCTTCTTGTAAGGATGAACTAAAAGCCAGAAGTGATGCCCAGTATCATTGTCACAAATTTTTTTCAACATAGTTTCTGATTTGGCATCCACTTTCAGGCCTATCATAAGTTGTTCGAAACTCAGTCAGATTTTGTCACCTTTGGGCAGTGAAATCTTTCCCTCTGGGTTCACAAATGTCCCCAAGAGTGATTTTGAGGAAACTCAGCTGACTCTTAAGAGTAGATAGGAACAAGGTCAGTTTTGACTAACTTGGTCTTAAACACCTGGCAGGAGAGTATAGCCTAAACACAGTCCTACATGGACATTTGAAAGGAAAAATCATGTTTTCTTCCAATGTAACTTAAGATGTACACTTGCATCAGACCTACAAAAAGTAAATAAAGCTAGAGGCTATAAAGGAAGTGTTCTTGTGTGATAGTGCCAAATAATAATGATCACAAAGGACTCTACAGTTGCAAATTTGTCCAAGTTAGTTTGAGTCTGATCTCATAGACCTACAAATCTTCCTAATGGCCTACAATGATAAACTTGATCTGTTTTTCACTGATAATATTATGAGTTACTGTCCTTATGGTTTTCAGAGACCGGCTGAACTACTAATGGCTTTTGTACTAATTGTTTACCAAAACTAATGCTTTGCTGTCTTGTTGATTGTTTTCTTAGCATGTTCCCTGCCTGATAGTTGATTGTTTTCTTAGCATGTTCCCTGCCTGATAGTTGATTGTTTTCTTAGCATGTTCCCTGCCTGATATATGCCTTGTCCTGCCATCTGCCACTGTGGATCTCTGGACTGCTCTGATGTTGAATGCCCTTAACTATCCACACCCCACCTGATAGAGAACAAGGACTTTGGGGTACTTACCCTAACTTCACCCCCTTTCAGCAGGAAGCAGTCTGGAGATGCCATTACCCATTTTTCCATGGAAATGGAATATAGAATTTGACAGTGGGCAAATATAACAGTGGTTTGCTTTATGCTTTGAATATAGCCCTTGCTGCTCTGTCACTGAAAACCAAACCAAACAATAAATCTTCCCCTCCCTCTTTCAATGTGGTTGCTAGTAACATAGCTTGCTAATTCCCAATCCTATTGACTTAAAATCCAACACACTCACCACCTGCTGACCATGCTAAAGCCTAATGGTCAACACTAAAGTTATGTAAATAATTCTCCCCTTCATGAGTTTTCTTTAAACCAGCCAATTCACAAACCTCATAGGAAAACCTAAAGGAATACACTCATTGTTTTCAATAGGGCAAATTTCCACAGGTTTCTCCATCTTTCTTTCTTTCCCTCTGTTTCTTACTCTTCACCTACTGATTGAGCTCCCTGACACCTCTGGAATTCACACAGGCCTCCCATCAGCACCCCTAACTTCCTTGGGACTTGTGAGTAATAAATTTCTTCTACTTCATGAATTTTGGATTTACTTCCTCCTTGTGTCTCACCTGACACACACATCTGTGCCCTGGTCAGGGCTCACCTAGAGAGTGGCTGTCTTATGTGCACTCTGAAGAAATATATCAAGACCAAATTTTTAAAAAAATAACAACAATAGAAATTATAAAAATCAGACTCAACTGTAGGTTCACTCTATCAGCATCAACCCCTCCTGTGCTACCCAGCAAATAAATGCTGAACTAGAAGCTTATAAATGAGGCTCAAAACTAGGAGAGTTTTACAAATTTATATTTAGTTATGAGTATTTTCCAAAATTCACTTTTGTGAGAATTTTTTAATTCCCTATAATAGCTGAAAATAGATTTTCATTTTATATATATATATATGAAGTGCATAAATAATGCAGGCCAATCTCTCTAATTAAGACCTTAAAACCATCTCATAGTCAAGCTTTAACTGTCAGCGAGAATTTCCCACAAATATTTTGGCTCATATTTCAATATAAACCACTGTACTTAAAAGTATAAAAATGATTATCCTAGGAAATTATTAAATTATGCAAAGATTTCTTTAAAACATGTAGTTTAAATAAGCAAAATTTCTAGGGGACATGTAGGCATTTTTAACATCATAAAGAGAAGACAGAGTAATAACAAATAGCTATTTTAACTTTGATAAAATATTTTATTGACTTGAAAATGTTGAATAGAATGAAGAACATTCCACTCATTTATATTTCCTAACACTTTTTAGCCAAACAAAATTCTTAGACTTTTACATTTTATACTTACTTGGAATCTAATAACTTCAGAATATGGAAGAACTGAAACCTAAAACAAAACTATCAGTTATTATCATAGTCTACAAGATATGCTTTGAAAATGAATGCCTAGAATGTTTTTCAACAATCTGAGGTCATGTTCAGCTCCCATGCTCAACTCTCCTCTGCCAGTTTTAGGATGGGTCTTCAGCCAACCTAATTGCATATCTTATTTCAGAAGCTCTGCACAAACAATTCCTGTTGAATCATGAGAAAGGCCCTTGGGGAAATAGAACTTCTGTTTACTGTTCTCCATAGGATCAAATAAGCCCTCCAATATTTATTTTTAAATTATCTAAAATGCAATTCTAGAGATATAGTCCCAAATGATGTATTTTTTTTTTCATAAATAGAAAAATCACTGTTTCTTAAAAAGGGAATGATGAAAAAACATACATAAGGAATACATGGATAACCCAAAAATAATCCACACAATGGTAGTATCCTGGGTGACAAACAGCACAAGGTAATGACCTCTAGAAGTCTTTTTTGAGCCTGGTGTACAAAGATCCAGGGACCCACCCTATGAACATGTTCCAAAATATGATATTCCATGCTTTACAATGATTAAAGAGCCACAGCTTATACAAAGGCATTTTCATAAAATTCTCACAAATGTTAAACGGTATTTTAAAAATGTAAAAAAGGATGCACAGATTTTCTCTGCATGCACAGGCAGTGCTTGGTGAGTACAAATGTAGGCAGGCGCAGAAGAGATAGGCCAGGAGTGTGTCAAAGTGGACTCAAGAAGCTGAGCCTAAGCAGCTATAAGTTTTTGGGTTTTTTTTTAGTTATTTTATTTAAATGCGTTTCAAGTCATAGTACATAACCAGAGCTCAGTTTTTCCATTTCTCTGGTTGCAAACCAGATAAAGTCACACCATTTGTGTCTTCATACATGCACCAGGGGTAGTAATGACCCTCTCAATCAACCGTCATTACTATGCCCATTCCCCTTTCCTTCCTCCCACCTCCCCCTGCCGCATCCAGAGTTCCTGTATTTCTTCTATGTTTCCCTTTCCCATCCCCCTTATGTATCCTCATCCACTAATCAGAGAGAACATTTGGCATTTGGTTTTTTGGGATTGGCTTACTTCACTAAGCATAATGTTCTCCAATTCCATCCCTTTGCCTGCAAATGCCATAATTTATTTTCTTTTATTGCTGAATAATATTCCATTGTGTACATGTACCACAGTTTCTTTATCCATTCATCTATTGAAGGGCATCTGGGTTGCTTCCATAGTTGCAATTGTGAGTTGTGCTGCTATAAACATTGAGGTGACTGCTTTATTGTAGTGTGCTGTTTTTAAATTTTTAGGGTATAGGCCAAGGAGTGGGATAGCTGGATCAAATGGTGGTTCCATTCCAAGTTTTTTAAGAAATCTCCAAACTGTTTTCCAGATTGGTTGCACCAATTTGCAATCCCACTAGCAATGTTTGAGTGTACCTTTTTTACCACATCCTTGCCAGCACTTATTGGTGCTGGTATTTTGGATAGCTGCCATTCTGACTGGTGTGAGATGAAATCCGAGTGTAATTTTGATTTGCATTTCTCTAATAGCTAGAGATGATGAACATTTCTTCATATATATATTTATTGATTGTATTTCTTCTTCTTAGAAGTTTCTATTCAGCTCCTTAGCCCATTTATTGATTGGGTTGTTTGTTTTTTTGGTGTTAAGTTTTTTTAGTTCTTTATATATCCTGGAGATCAGTGCTCTATCTGATGTGCGTGTGGCAAAAATTTGCTACCAGAATGTAGGTTCTCTGTTCACCTCATTGATAGTTTCTTTTGCTGAGAAGAAGCTTTTTAGTTTAAGTCTGTCCCATTTATTGATTCTTGCTTTTATTTCTTGTGCTATAGGAGTCTTGTTAAGGAATTCGAGGCATAATCCAACGTAATGAAGATTTGGGCCTACTTTCTCCTCAATTAGACGCAGCGTCTCTGGTCTAATTCCTAAGTCTTTGACCCACTTTGAGTCGAGTTTTGTGCATGGTGAAAGATAGGGGTTTAGTTTCATTTTGCTGCAAATGCATTTTCAGTTTTCCCAGCACCATTTCTTGAAAAGGCTATCTTTTCTCCAATGAATGTTTTTGGCACCTTTGTCTCATATGAGATAGTTGTATTTATGTGCATTACTCTCTGTGTCTTCTATTCTGTACCATTGGTCTACGTGTCTATTTTGGTGCAAGTACCATGCCGTTTTTGTTACTATTGCTTTGTAGTAAAGTTTAAGGTCTGGTATTGTGATGCCTCCTGCTTCACTCTTCTTGCTCAGGATAGCTTTGGCTATTCTCGGTCTCTTATTTTTCCAAATGAATTTCATGATTGCCGTTTCTATTTCTATAAGAAAGGCCTTTAGGATTTTAATTGGGATTGCATTGAATCTGTATAATGCTTTGGGTAGTATGGCCATTTTAATTATATTGATTTTGCCTATCCAGGAACATGGGAGGTCCTTCCATCTTCTAAGATCTTCTTTGATTTCTTTCTTTAGAGTCTTGTAATTTTCGTTGTATAGGTTTTTCACCTCTCTTGTTAGATCGATTCCCAGGTATTTTATTTTTTGGAGGCTATTGCAAATGGAGTGGTTTTTCTGAATTCTTTTTCAGAGGACTTGTTACTGATGTATAGAAATGCATTTGATTTATGGATATTTATTTATATCCTGCAACTTTGCTGAATTCATTTATCAGTTCTAGAAGTTTTCTGGTGAAACTTTTTGGATCCTCTAAGTATAGGATCATGTCATCTGCAAATAATGATAGTTTGAGTTCTTCTTTTCCTATTCGTATCCCTTTAATTTCCTTCATCTGTCTGATTGCTCTGGCAAGAGTTTCACGGACTATATTGAATGAATAAGAGTGGTGAGAGAGGGCATCCCTGTCTTGTTCTTGTTTTTAGAGGGAATGCTTCCAGTTTTTCTCCATTTAGGATGATGTTAGCCTTTGGCTGAGGATATATTGCTTTAACCATGTTGAGTTATGTTCCTGCTATCCCTAGTTTCTCTAGTGTTTTGAACATGAAAGGGTGCTGTATTTTGTCGAATGCTTTCTCTGCATCAATTGATAGAATCATGTGATTCTTATCTTTAAGGCTATTGATGTGATGGATTACGTGTATTGATTTCCATATGTTGAACCAACCTTGCATCCCTGGAATGAACCTCACTTGATCATGGTGTACTATTTTTTTAATGTGCTTTTGTATGCGATTTGCCAAAATTTTATTAAGAATTTTTGCATCTATGTTCATCAGGGATATTGGTCTGAAATTTCCCTTTTTTGATGTGTCTCTGTCTGGTTTTGGAATCAAGGTGATACCAGCCTCATAGAATGAGTTTGGAAGGTTTCCTTCTCTTTTTATTTTGTGGAATAATTTGAGGAGTATTGGAGTTAGTTCTTCTTTGTATGTCTTGTAGAACTCGGCTGAGAATCCATCTGGTCTGGGGCTTTTCTTGGTTGGAAGGCTCTGATGACCTCTTCTATTTCCTTGCATGTAATTGATCTGTTTAAGTCATGAATGACCTCCTGGTTCAGTTTGGGTAGGTCATATGTATCTAGGAATGATGTATTTTGATTAGTAGAGTTTGTTGTTGTTTTGTTTTGTTTTGTTTTTTGTACTAGAGATTAACCCAGGGCCACATAACCACTGAGCTACATCCCAGCCTTTTTTATTTGTTATTTTGAAACAGGGTTTTGCGAAGTTATTTAGGACCTTGCTTAGTTGCTGAGACTGGCAACAAACTTGCAATCCTCTTGCTTCAGCCTCCAAAGCAGGCAGGATTACAGGCATGTGCCACCATGCCTAATTCAATTAGTAGTTCTTAAATGTTGAAAATATATTCACACTGTTATGCACTGTGAATTATTATATTTTTACCCTTTTATATAAATCTAGTTATAACAACAAAATTGTGATTATATTCTCATCCTTGAGTCTCTATTTTTAATGCACTGTTAATCAATCCAAAATACACATACACACACACACACATATTTGCTTATGCAATAATTTTTTGTTAAGAGTATTGTTTACTATGAGTTCAATCATTTACCAAAATAATTTTGCAAGTACTCTAGGTTTAGGAAAACTAAGGACAGAAAGTATTTATCGACCATGTACAATACTAAATTCTATATGGACATACAAATATGAAATGTAACACTTAAAAAACTCAAAATCCAATCATAGATTTATTATGGGAGAAAATAACTGATGCTAAAAAAATCAAAATGTTTAATAGTGAAAGTTTTAAAATAGAGTTTATTGAGAAAAAATAATGATAACATCTAATACATGTATTTCAAAATAGTAAGTACTTGAGAAAAGTCATTTGATTTGTTAAACATTCCTTAAAATGTTAAAATGATCATTCCATAAAATAAGTCAAAACATAGGTATGGAATGAAATTTCCTTTGAGGTAAGAATATTGTTAAGATATCTTCAAGGGAAAAAGAATAAAAATGTTCACTGCAAACTGACCTATGAAAAAACAGTGCTAAGATATTTCCTAGTTCAAAATCACGATCCTACAAATAGATCCAAGAGGCTTTGAAGTATCTGGGCCAGATTCATCTTGGCCAGTAGACTATTTTCTAGACTTTTCCCACCAGTCCACCAACTCCACTTCTGAATCTTGATTCCCACTTAAGTTTAAAAATGCCAACCTCAGCAATTGCCAGGAACACTTAATTAGTCTACATAAACTTACATTTAGAAGGAGCAGGAACTATCTGTACAGTCAACTTACACTGTCACCCATTCTTTTTGGCCTCTAGAAAAAAAAAAAAACTAAGCAAAGAAATTTAACCAAAGGCAGGTCTTAAAAATCAATTGTGTGATTGGGATTTCAGTTAATATACAGTCATGCCTCACTTAACAACTGGACATGTTCTGACAAATGTGGCCTTAAGCAATTTTGTCACACAGGTACAATGTCGGTAAGTGATTGGATAGTATGGGACCATAATCGTCTATGTGCTCTGTTTTTAACCAAAATGTCATTAAGCAGTGCTTGACTATATTGAAAGTGAGATATACCTTATATTGTCTCCTAATAAAGATCTTGCATCTATTATAGCACATTGCGACAAAAACAGCTAGCTTCTTCAAGTGATAGTATAGATGAAATAAAATTACAAGCACATACTAAAATAATTTACCTACTTTTGTCAGTTAAACTTGATATTGGAAAACACGGGAAAAATTGCCCACAAGTATCCAGAGCATGTACAGCACTGGCTCTTCACCCTGTACTTAGTCCCTGGAGAGTCCTTCATGCATTTCCTCTTCCCCAGACTACTGCTAATGACAGTGCCATTTGAGATCAGGAACATGATCTCAAAAAGCCTTGAGCTATGTGCCTTCCCTCTCCTCCCTTGTGCCTGTAATCCAGCAAGTCTGTGCTCCAGATCCTCTGTTCCACCTCCTTCCAGAAAATCTTTTTCCATCTGACATCCTGAGGGCATTTCCCCTGTGTTCACTGTGCAGATTCAGGCTGGGTCTCTTGGTCCCCTTCCAGGCATTCACTGGTCTGTAAATACCAACCTTTCGTTCCTCTCGAAGGTTTTCAAAAGATTGTTTCTTAATATTAAGAGAAAAAAAGGAAGCAAAATACCATCCAAAATTTGATTTGAAATACATAAAATCTGTGTAGCATAGGGGAAAACAAAAAGAAAACACTAGAAATGTCAGTAGTTATTCTGGTGACTTTTTTTCCTTCTTATATCCTTTATATTTTCTGTTAATGGATGTGTCTTGTTTTCATGACAAAATGCTACCATTATTTAATAATACAAAGTCTTTCCTTAGAAGCATCTTTTTTTTTCGAAGAGTGATGTAAATAGAAAAAGCAGATGATCACATAATAGAACAATATTGGAGTGGGGATATAGCTCAGTGGTAGGTCCTTGCCTAGAGTGGCTGCTTTCTGTTCTGATGCTGCATACATAAGCAAAAGTCATCCTAATCTGAACACATTCACTAATGAACGATACTATTCCCCAGATATCTGTAGTGTCTGGTAATATCTTTGATCATCAGTCTCTCATTGATTTGAGATGTCTGATAATGCCATGCAAATCACTTGCAAAGGAAAATTAAAATGGTAAGATTGCTTCAAACATACACAAAGACTTTAGAAAATTAATTTTTAGAAAAGTTGGATTGATCAACAGTTTAAAGAAGAGGGACAGAATAATAAAAAAAGATGTAAGAATGATGACTAACAAAAGATTAAAAGAGACATTTATAACAATAGATCCTGAGGACAAATGACTTTATGGTTATCCTGTTAAACATGAAATGAAGAAGATAATGTTTTATCAGATTAATTTTTTTGAAAATCTATACCATTCAAAATTAATCCTCGATCCACTTTAGTCATATTAAGATTTAGCATATGGACAGAATTCTAACACATTACATAACATTTCACTTTTTAAAGATGATACCACAATAAAAATTTTCCCCCTTGACTATTTATCATGACATTTTGGTCTATTTTAAATGATCTATTTTTAAAAAGATATCATTTTTTAATATGCTACAAAAACATAGCATATTATTCATAACATAAGTCTTAACAATAAATATCTCTTTTGAGGAAGAGATATGTGCTAAAAGTTCAGAATTTCATGTGAAAGAAATTTTACAATCACAGTCACCAACCAGAATCCTCTTCTCAACTCTCTCCTGTCTTTCAACAGACATAATGAACTCAAGAAGTTCTATAAAACCAAATCCATCAACACACTTGGAACAATGTCTATTGAAGATACAACTGGAAGCTAAAAAGTAGGAAAGGAAATAAGAATGAAAATGAGGTTCAACATGAAAAGGAATGACAGGGAAAAATAAATATGTAAGAATTATAAGTTGCGGGGGCTGGGATTGTAGCTCAGCGGTGGAGCGCTTGCCTCGCATGCGTGAGGCCCTGGGTTCGATCCTCAGCACCACATACAAAGCAATAAGATAAAGACATTGTGTTCATCTACAACTAAAAAAAAAAAAAATCTTAAAAAAAAAAAAGAATTATAAGTTGCATAGACCATGAATTACATAGAATACCATTGAAATTATCTTAGTACCAGAACTACTGTCTTTGAATTAGAAGTCAGTGAAAGAGAAAATATGTATAACATCCTCCCCTCGTGGACTCTCCTCCCTTCCTATCACATAACATATATTTTTTTCTTTCACATCTTTACTCACTATAATCTTTCTGCCGAGAAAAACCTCTGCCCTCCCACCTCCACTTACACAATGTCAACCCCTTCTGCAAAATCCAACTGAAGCTTCACCTCTTCCATGACTTCCATGATCACTCATTTTACAGTAGTCTACAGCACTTAGTCCTTTAACCATAAACACAAATGATCTTTTTATTGCTAGTTGCATGTTGTGTTTGTTTGATTGCAATTGATTTGTAAGCTCCTTACAGTCAGGGACCAGGTGTCGTTCAATGTAACTATGTTGACTTGCATATTGTCTAAAAGATAGTCATGAAATGTATTCCTGAATGAGCAGGCAGAATATATATAATCCAGAAGCTGGAACAGTGTAATGCACTATCGGATTAAAGAAGAGATAAAGTAATCAGTCGATCCATCCTTAGGCATGTTCTTCTTTATTGTAAACCAGATGTTAATTTGAGTTTAAGAAAGGCTTTTATGAGATCTTTGTAGATGAATACTGAATATAATTTTCTACTTGTCTTTTCTTACTATTTTCATCTTTATTAATCATGAGGCAAACAAAAGAGAAGAAAAATTCCAGAAGTTGAATTTCTTCTGCCCAATTTAGATACACATGATTGGTCAGCTTTGCTGATTGCAAGTTTATTACTAAGTAATCAGACTGCTGTCAAGGTAATCATCCAAGCTCAAGTGCTTCTCTTCTTCTAGTCTCATTATAGTCTAAGTTTCATTTTAACGCAAATAATGTTTTTAAATTATAAGGGATTAAATAAAGTGGTTACCTAACTTTAATCTCTTATAAATTTTGAGAAAAGTCCATAAATCTCTTCTGAGACAAAACATATATTAAACACCAATTATCAAACTTTCAATAAAAATTAGTGAACTTACTAAATATACTTATTTTCACCAATGTTTCATTAATGATTAAATAAAACAATGCAGAAATCCATTAACAAAAACAAAGTATATTTATGAATAAGAAAGAAATTATAAACTAAAACCTTGACATCAAATGGATTTAAATATACTATCCAAGTCCAGCAATGTCTTAGAATTAAAGGTAGGAAGAATTTAGCTAACAAATTTGACAATACCTTAGGCCCATCACCAAATGTAACAATAGCAAGGTTGCAGTATATTCTAAAGTAAATTATTTCTTGCATAATTTAGTGTAATATGTCTTCTCTTAGCTCTGAACAGCCATGTTTTCCTTAAGCAATAAATTTATACAAAATAAGGTCATTTCTGCAGCTGTGTCAAACAGATCTAGAAATACTATTCCCTCTTGTATAAACCATTGAGAGTCACCAGGGAAATGAATACGCAAACATTTCAAGTCAATGTTCAATTTTCCTTGGAGCCTCTGTGTATTTTGAGACATAAAGAATAAGATTTATTTTTACTTTAATATATTTTTGAGACAAGGCTAAATTTCAGTCTTAGTTAATCAAACACAAAATATGATAAACTGACTGGATATTAAAAAACAATTATACAGAGATGCCTGTAATATTTTTAGAGCTAGCTGGAACATACTACAGATTACCAGAATATGCTACTGAGATTCTTTTGGTAGGAATTATTTTAAATACAATTTTTAGATATGCCAGGGTACCACTAAACAATGCTTCCTAATTTTTCATCAGAGGAAAGATTTTAAGAATAATTTATTGAAACAAACTAGGATCATTTGTTTTTACTTTTAGCTTGTTTAAACTATATCTGATAATAATTAGCTACTCAAATTAGCAGTACAAAAATAATTTTTAGATTTGCCTGAATAAAAATACTTCAAATGATGCATGCAATTATATGTGTATGTACTCATTAAAAGCACTTTTGTTCACAAAAATCATTCTTGAAAGTTAATGTTGTGACTTTAAATCAGCAGTTTCTAGACTTTTGATCTCAGGATTCCATTACACACAATGAAGAAAGACTGAGAACTGGTTCCAGACATCAGGAGATACTCAGAAACAACAAAATGGAATGTGGATCTTAAATCAGATCTTAAAACCAAAAATGGGCATTAATGGAAAAGCTGGTAACATTTAAATGGAGTCTTCAGTTTAGTAATGGTATTTCTTATACCATTTTTTTGTGTGTAAGGGTGACATACATGACAGTAGAGTGTAGTTTAACATTTTGAGGGGGGTACCAGGGATTGAACTCAGGGGCACTCAACCACTGAGCCACATCCCCAGCCCTATTTTTTATTTTATTTAGAGACAGGGTCTCACTGAGTTGCTTAGTGCCTCGCTTTTGCTTAGGCTGGCTTTGAACTCACGATCCTCCTGCCTCAGCCTCCCAAATCACTGGGATTACAGGCATGTGCCATGGCGCCCAGCTTGACATATTTCTTAATTCATTTTAAAGCAATAACTATCTAAATGTATGTTAACATAAATGATATTTTATGCAAACTGAATTTTCTAAAACAAAAACATTTAATTAGAAGAATAGCATTAATTTATAGTTTTACAAATCTAATATCTGCTTTAACAAAAGTCAATTGGACTCTCACATCTGTTTCTGTCTTCAATTTGTATAAGAGTGAGGGTTTTGGTTGAAGAAAATGAAAAATATACAGCCTCACAGAGATATATATATTTTGAAAAGGCCAAGTATTTTATTAGACATTTCCCATAACTCTGGATATTCTTCTTTGATACATATTCAACAAGTGATGATTTCTTAACTTTAATATGGAATTAATAAAATTAATTAAATAAAACCATAAAAGTACTCTGTTATATTAAAAATATTGACCTTAGGCATATGTGATTTTGTATGATCATTTATCAGTCATTTGAAAAAAATTTTATTCACTAAATTATGCAGGTTTATGTTAAAACCTCTAATTATAAAATATAGAAAAAAGACACTTGTCAATGTCTCTACTAATCTCATCAAAAAAATCTTTAAATATTGATGATATTTTAATGTTATGGTGGCAAGTACATACCTTAAAAATTCCAATAACAGAGATAAAACAGAATCCTTAAAAATATGCAAATGAAACAAAAGAAAAATGGTAAAGAACAAACAAAAAACAGATGGAACAAATAGCAAGTAAATGACAAGTTGTAGTTATAAGTACCAACATTTCAAAAATTATTTTAAAAATGATCTGAACCTTTCATATGCAAGACAAATATTAACAGTAGCTTATACCTGTGATTCAGGTGCTGGGGAGACTGAGGCAGGAGGAGTACATGTTCCAGGCCAGCAAGTGCAACATAACCAGATCCTGTCTCAAAATAAAAAATAAATAAAAATAAAAAGGTCTGAGGCAAAGCACCCCTATGTTCAATCCCAAGTATGAAATAAATAAATAAATAAAAATTTAAAAGATAAATATTGTCAAACTTTTTTAGAAGCAATAGTTAACAATTTCCTATCTATGAGACACATACTTTCTACAAGAAATACAGAATAATTCAATACATTCTGGTTAAGTAACATATGTCATAGGTGTAATATATAGAGGAAAGATATATGCAGATTAAGTGGCATTAAAATGAATGTGAACAACACAGAATCAAAAATTTCCATGGAAGATGTCGCACGCTTTAGAGAACAGGAAAGATTATTGTCTGCAACTTAAAGATTAAGTGAAAATACATTTAAAAAAATGTCAAAGGAGCCTATGCCAAAAAGAGAGAAGAGCAACCTAAATGTTAGTCATAGACAGATCTGGTGTTTTGATTATTGGTTTAAAAAATTTAGCAAAGTAATAGTATGCATTGCAACTAAATGAAAGATTAAAGGAAGAAGGAGAGAGAAGAAACTTGGAAAGATACGGAGAAAGGGGCAGATTGTTAAGGGTGTTTTAGCCTACATGTAAGAAGTTAAAGTCTGACTCTAGAGTTTGGTAGTTTGAACAAAGGCAATCAATAGATTTCTCTAAAAAAGTGTGATCAGATTTGTAAGGGTCAAGTGCAAGGGATGACACCACAACATTGGTTAGTTCAAAGGAAGCTTAAAATAAGGCAATGATAATAAAGGAAAGAACCACTGAAGTTCCTCTAGTTATTACAGTCATTAGTGAAATCAATCTGTCCAGCTTTCCCTTGTATAAGGAAAAATACATATCGGTTTTAACTATACATAACCCAGGTTTTATTTTCTCTATTGGGCAAGCACAGTGATTTTTTTATAACAGTACCTTAAAAAAAGTATTTGGAGCAGGGCGCGGTGGCGCAAGCCTGTAATCCCAGCACTTAGGGAGGCTGAGACAGGAGAATCGCGAGTTCAAAGCCAGCCTCAGCAACAGCGAGGTGCTAAGCAACTCAGTGAGACCCTGTCTCTACATAATACACAAAATAGGGCTGGAAATGTGGCTCAGTGGTCGTGTGCCCCTGAGTTCAATCTCCAGTCCAAAAAAAAAAAGTATTTGGTATGTTGATATCCATTGGCAAATGTTCCTTGTATCTGTGGATACAAGAAAAATACTAAATGCTGATTCAATGTAAAAGAAAAATATTTTTAAAAAGTGGAATCTTATTGCTTGACATCTTTGTAAGCTTTTTGATGAAAGCGAACACTTTTCAGAAATTCACCAAAATGATGAACACAAAGGGAAAGAGGAGAGGTGTCTTCCATATGTCTTCTAGGCCTTTTAGAAAACATGGAGTTGCTCTTTGACCACAAATGTGCAAAGGTTTTGAGAAAAATGACACAGTAGATCTCAAGGAAATGGAACTGTTCCATTTGTGTGCCCCACAAGTGTTACCATGGCAAAACTAGAAGGATTTACAGTGTTGGCATGTGGTAAACAAACAAGGTTAAGGCAAGATTCTTGTCAAGAGAATAAATGTGTATGTTGAGCATATTGAACACTCTAAGAGGGCTAAAGTGTATCTCAATAGTACAGTGCTTGCCTAGCATGCTTGAGGTGCTACTGAGTTTGATCCCCAGGATTGCCAAATTCTTTTGAAAACTCCTTTAAAACACTCTAAAAGCCAAGATAAGCTTCCTGAAACTTGTGAGAGAAAATTATCACAAAAGGAAGGAGGTCAAAGAGAAAGATCTCTTGGTTCAACTGAAGTTACAGCCTGGTAAGAAAAAGGATACTTGGTAAGAACCAATGGAGGAATAATGGTGTCAGTGTAGAGCTGGGCTGCAGGACCCAACAACTCTGCAATTTGGAATCAAAGAGCAGCTGATCAGCATGGTGAGTGACAGAGGGAATGCAGTAAGACACAATAGTATACTGTCAGAGACTTGGAGAGACTTGGGAGTTCTAAGTCATTGGACTAGAAAGCAGGAAAGAATTCATTATCCCTAAACCTGGCCCTCTAGAATCAGGACAGGCCTGGGGAGAGATGTTAAAAAGGGAGAGAGAAAGAGAAGCAAAGCTCACAAGCTCACTTCAAAAACACAATATAAAAGAAAGCCAGATTGATCTAAGCTGGGGCAAGAGTTGTAAAGCAGCCTGGTGTGTGAGAAGTGCTCTGCTTTCTCAATTTGTTGATGGAGAACCACTGCAGGAAGCTTTCTTCTGACCCTCTTGAGAACTCTTAAGGAACTACCAGTTTCCAAGTTGACACCAGAGGGTAGGCAAGGTGAAATCTGTGTGGATAGGCACCAAATCTGTGTGGATAGGTCTGACTTTTGCATAGTCTCTGAAGCAGAAGCCTGAGCTAAATGGGAGTAAAACTAAATATACTGCCTCCTAACCCAGCATGAAAGATGAATAGTACAAGCACTATCTCCATGCCCAGAAAAATTTAGAGTGAAAGTGTGAAGGTGTTGGCATTTACTATGCTTCCCAAAGTCTGATGGGACACAAACCTGGGAAGTTCAGAAAGAAATAACTCCATTTCAAGTACCTCAGCAAGTACTTATTTTAGACTCTTTAATGTTCTTTATTTTATTTTATTTTTTTACTGGTATAGTCTTCTGTGTTAATTTTATAAATTTTCCCCATTATTTAATATTACATACATATATTCAATTTTGTAATTTTTAGTTTTCAATGTGATAATTGGATTCGTTCTTTTTTCTTCATTCTGCTTCTGTCTTTCCCTTCATTCTTTCATATTTTTGTGCCCTATCAAGTTTAATAGTAATTTTACTTTAGTTAATACATAATTTTTTGGCCTATTCTAGAGAATCACTCTCTGTTTTCATTTCTGTGGAGTTTTGAAGAACATTTTCAATAATTTTTTATGGTCCATTAATACATGGTCTTCCCCCAAGTGGTTAAAATTCTTGGTGATTTTTATCTCTTTTCAAAGCATGGCTAAGGATTGATCATAACATTGTGATCATTGTGATCATTGTGGGTGCTTTGACAATGAGATATAACTCTAGGGTACCCAGTAAAAAGAAAGAAGCTAACCAAAAAAGACCCTCACATAATAATAGAAGAGTTATTTATCCCAATGGATGCACAAATCTCAATATAGAAATATAAGAAATATTAGAAAACAAGTTCATAAGATGCCTCCAAAAGTTCATAACACTCCAATAATTGAAGCCATAGATATTAAAATGGAGTAAATTCTGAAGCATTCAAAGTTGATTTAAAATGAACAATGAATTTTTAAAAAGAGACCTAAGGAATTCACTAAGGAAAATATTGCATATGAAAAAGATTCCAACAAAGAGATCAATATTCTTAAAAAGAATCACATAGAAATCTTAGAAATAAAAAAGAACTTTAATCAAATATAAAGCTTAGTGGAGAGTATCACCAGCAGAATAACTCAAGCAGAAGAAAGACATTAGGGCTTAAATACAAGGCAAAGGTATTAAAACACTCAAGAATAATAAAGAAAAAAGTAAGAAACTATGAACATAATATAAAAGAGTTTGGAACAATATTTAAAAACAAAATTTTTAACTCACTAGTTTTGAAAAGGAGAAGAGATATAGACTAAAAATATGGTCTAAAGATATGGTCTAAAAAACTTATTCAGTAAATTACAAGACACTAAAGAAAGAAATTGAAGAACATCTTAGAAGATGGAAAGACCTACCATGCTCCTGGATAGGCAGAATCAATATTATTAAAATGGCCATACTACCCAAGGCACTATACAGATTCAATGCAATCCCAATTAAAATCCCAAAGGCCTTTCTTATAGAAATAGAAAAGGCAATCATGAAATTCATTTGG